>JAFMOC010000215.1:90000-202500 GCA_019802505.1 Corydoras sp. C115 | reverse complement strand
CATTACACAGCATCACAAACCATTACACAGCGTCATCATAAACCATTACACAGCATCATAAACCATTACACAGCATCATAAACCATTACACAGCATCACAAACCATTACACAGCATCATAAACCATTACACAGCATCACAAACCATTACACAGCATCACAAACCATTACACAGCGTCACAAACCATTACACAGCGTCATCACAAACCATTACACCACGTCATCACAAACCATTACACAGCGTCATCACAAACCATTACACTACGTCATCACAAACCATTACACAGCGTCACAAACCATTACACAGCGTCATCACAAACCATTACACAGCATCACAAACCATTACACAGCATCACAAACCATTACACAGCATCACAAACCATTACACAGCGTCATCACAAACCATTACACAGCGTCATCACAAACCATTACACAGCATCACAAACCATTACACCACGTCATCACAAACCATTACACAGCGTCACAAACCATTACACAGCGTCATCACAAACCATTACACAGCATCACAAACCATTACACAGCGTCATCATAAACCATTACACCGTGTCGTCACAAACCATTACACAGCGTCATCATAAACCATTACACAGCATCATAAACCATTACACAGCATCACAAACCATTACACAGCATCACAAACCATTACACCGCGTCATCATAAACCATTACACAGCATCACAAACCATTACACAGCATCACAAACCATTACACAGCATCACAAACCATTACACCGCGTCATCATAAACCATTACACAGCATCACAAACCATTACACAGCATCACAAACCATTACACAGCGTCACAAACCATTACACAGCGTCATCACAAACCATTACACCACGTCATCACAAACCATTACACAGCATCACAAACCATTACACAGCGTCATCACAAACCATTACACAGCATCACAAACCATTACACAGCGTCATCACAAACCATTACACAGCATCACAAACCATTACACAGCGTCATCATAAACCATTACACAGCGTCATCACAAACCATTACACAGCGTCACAAACCATTACACAGCATCACAAACCATTACACAGCGTCATCACAAACCATTACACAGCGTCATCACAAACCATTACACAGCATCACAAACCATTACACAGCGTCATCACAAACCATTACACAGCGTCATCACAAACCATTACACAGCGTCACAAACCATTACACAGCGTCATCACAAACCATTACACAGCGTCATCACAAACCATTACACAGCGTCACAAACCATTACACTGGATAGAAATTTCTAAAGCAGAACTTGAGAAAGTGGCACGGTGGCTTAGTGGTTAGCATGTTCTCCTCTCAGCACTAGGGATTCCCGGTTCGAATCCCCATCTGGGTGGAGTTTCCATGTTCTCCCCGTGTCTGTGTGGGTTTCCTCCGGGTTCTCCGGTTTCCTCCCACAGTCCAAAAACATGGATCAAGTCAATTGAATTCTCCAAATTGCCCCATATAGAGTGTGTCTGTGTGAGTGAGTGTGTGCCCAGCGATGGATTGGCGCCCTGTCCTGGGTCTATCTGCCCAGTGCCCGAGACGTTCTCCCCTGGATGGGCATGGGGAACCCCCCCCCACACGACCCTAATAGAGGATAAAGCGGGAGATAATGAATGAATGAATGAAAAGAACTTGAGAAAATGGCTATGAGAGTGTATATAGTTATGAGATCATCCTTCAATAAATATTTTAAAATTTTGTCGCAGAGGATCTATATGGGAGCTTCCATGTTCTCCCCGTGTCCGCGTGGGTTTCCTCCGGGTTTTCCGGTTTCCTCCCACAGTCCAAAAACATGGATCAAGTCAATTGAATTCTCCAAATTGCCCCATATAGAGAGTGTCTGTGTGAGTGAGTGTGTGTCCAGCGAAGGATTGGCGCCCTGTCCTGGGTCTATCTGCCCAGCGCCCGAGATGTTCTCCCCTGGATGGGCATGGGGAACCCCCACCGCGACCCTAATGGAGGATAAAGCGGGAGATAATGAATGAATGAATGAAAGGATCTATATGAGCGATTAGTTGTGCTCTATCGCCCTCTGGTGTTGGATTTTAAAACGTACAATATTTGCTTTATTTACTTTTATCATTGTGCGTCTTTTTATAATTGTAGTTCCTCGATGATGAGGTCCTTACTTTAATTTTAAAATAAATGAGGCTGGTGGACATTATAGAACAAATGACTAAATTCAGGTGCTCCTCCTAATTAGTGGCGTGGTTCTGGAAGGACAAAGACAGAAATACTTTGTACTCTCCTAAACGAAGACTGGACATTGGTTTTATTTATACATCAAAGTGCCTGGTTTTTTTTTTTTTTTTTTTTTTTTTGGTGCTTCTCATTGATTTCTATATTAATTTAGGAATCACCATGTCAGACAAAATGTCTTTCAAATGTCTGAAAAGCTGGGGCATTAATTTAAAAAGGACATTTAACATAAACTGAGGCGGCACGGTGGCTTAGTGGTTTAGCACGTTCTCCTCTCAGCACTAGGGATTCCCGGTTCGAATCCCCATCTGGGTGGAGTTTCCATGTTCTCCCCGTGTCTGTGTGGGTTTCCTCCGGGTTCTCCGGTTTCCTCCCACAGTCCAAAAACATGGATCAAGTTAATTGAATTCTCAAAATTGCCCCATATAGTGTGCTTGAGTGAGTGAGTGTGTGCCCAGTGATGGATTGGCGCCCTGTTCTGGGTCTATCTGCCCAGCGCCCGAGATGTTCTCCCCTGGATGGGCATGGGGAACCCCACCGCGACCCTAATAGAGGATAAAGCGGGAGATAATGAATGAATTAATTTAAAAACTGTACTGTATATTGTATTTTGCACACGATCACTTGGTCTCCATCCATACTGGACACTTTATTTTCATTTTTAGTTTTGATACTACTAAACACTTGACACTTTATAGTGGTAAATTGTATATATATATATATATATATATATATATATATATATATATATATATATATATATATATATATATAATTTCTCTCTATTTTTTTACTTTACTGTTACTGCCACTGGCTGCTAAATTTCCTTCGGGATGAATAAAGAATTCTATCTTATTTTATCTCATTTTAAACCTCTGGAATGAAACTGGGACAGACGGGTTTTGGTTCCAGCGTGTAAATTCCAGCTCTGAAATAGAAATGCTGTCACGTTTAGGGATTTGAACAGAAGCGAGCTCATTAAATGGAGATGAACAGGAAACTTTCAGAGCTCTACGTTCTGTCGGCCGTTTACAACCCAGAGGTCACAGGGGTCATCTTAGTGACCTGAGGCTGTTGGCCTTTGATCTTCAAAGCCTTTGTGTTGGGTCTGCCGGCGTGGTAGCTCGGTGGTTAGTGTGTGGGATTATTAATCTGAAGGTTGGGGATTCAAATCCACGAAAGATACAAATGTGCGCCACTGAACCAAATTGATTTACCACAAAATCTGACAGAAGACGTTTTTTTTTTTTTAATTCTATTGATTGTTATCTTTAAAAGTCCTGATTAGACATGGAGGCATTTAAGACATATGGACAGAACACGCACTACAGAATGATGCATGACTTCTAAACGGCACCAGGGGGACTGTGAGGGGCTTCTAGATTTAATGTAAACGATTTAAAAACTGGTGGTGCTCCATAATATGACTGAAGAATCAGATTTTGTTGCCAGGCAGTAAAGATGTAAATTCAGGAGCTCATTCTCATTAATTTCGGGATTGGTGCTGGAAGGACAAAGACAGAGAAATCCTGTGAACGAAGCGCCTGCGATCGCAGAGCGACTGACTAACAAGAATTTAATTTAATTTTAATTTTACAGGTGATATAAAAAAAAACAGGATTACACAAGAAGCCACGCCCACATGTATATCGCGTCTACAAATAAAATACAATAAACTTCAGTGAATGCTAAAGGTGGAATTAAAATATCAATGTGAAGAATCAAAGTTCATTCATTATCTTCCACTTTATCCTCTATTAGGGTCAGGAGGGGGGGGGGGGGCACACACTCACTCACACAGACACACTCTATATGGGGCAATTTGGAGAACTCAATTGACTTGATCCATGTTTTTGGACTGTGGGAGGAAACCGGAGAACCCGGAGGAAACCCACACGGACACGGGGAGAACATGGAAACTCCACCCAGATGGGGATTCGAACCGGGAATCCCTAGTGCTGAGGGGAGAACATGCTAAACCACTAAGCCACCGTGCTTAGGGGCGGTTGCCATGCCCATCTAGGGGAGAACGTCTCGGGCGCTGGGCAGATACACCCAGGACAGGGCGCCAATCCATCGCTGGGCACACACTCACTCACACAGACACACTCTATATGGGGCAATTTAGAGAACTCAATTGACCTTGATCCATGTTTGTTGGTCTGTGGGAGGAACCCGGAGGAAACCAACGTGGACACGGGGAGAACATGGAAACTCCACCCAGATGGGGATCCGAACCCCTTCAAACCCCTAGTGCTGAGAGGAGAACATGCTAAACCACCGTGCCGCCCTCTAAAATTTACAGGTAATTAAAAAAAAAAACAGGATTACACAAGAAGCCACGCCCACATGTATATCGCGTCTACAAATAAAATACAGTAAACTTAAGCGAATTAAAAACATGAAGGTGAAGAAAGAATCAAAGTTATTTATAAAATGAAAACTGAACGAAGCTCGGGTTTGGAAACGCGTCGGGTGACGTCGCGGCCCGCAGGCCCCGCCCCTCTGTCTCACGCTGTGAGAGCGCGGCGCGCGGAGTCGCTCGGCTCAGTCGGTTCGTCCGCAGCGCGGCGGCTCGCGGAGCTCCGACTTCACACCGACTTTAGTTTAAAACATGAGGCCGACGCGCTGAGAGCCGCCGAGCCGCCGAGCCTGAGAGCCGAGCCGAGCTGAGAGCCGCGGAGCCTGAGAGCCGAGCCGAGCCGAGCTGCGCTGAGAGCCGCGGAGCCTGAGAGCCGAGCCGAGCTGCGCTGAGAGCCGCGGAGCCGCGGAGCCTGAGAGCCGAGCCGAGCCGAGCTGAGAGCCGCCGAGCCGCGGAGCCTGAGAGCCGAGCTGCGCTGAGAGCCGCGGAGCCTGAGAGCCGAGCCGAGCCGAGCTGCGCGTGAGTCCGCGGGAGGCCTGTGGATGGACAGAGAGGGAAGTTAGAGCTGCGCGCGGCTGAAGGTGAGACACCCGGGCGGTTCAGAGGACTCGGGAGCCTTCGGCTGGAATCGGAAAACTTCGGCTTTTTTTACGAACAGCGTCGTTTAAACCTTTAAGATGCGAATGTTTACACACCAGGTGGCTTAGTGGTTTAGCACGTTCTCCTCTCAGCGCTAGGGATTCCCGCTACGAATCCCCATCTGGGTGGAGTTTCCATGTTCTCCCCGTGTCCGCGTGGGTTTCCTCCGGGTTCTCCGGTTTCCTCCCACAGTCCAAAAACACGGATCAAGTCAATTGAATTCTCAAAATTGCCCCATATAGAGTGCGTCTGTCTGTGTGAGTGAGTGTGTGCCCAGTGATGGATTGGCGTCCTGTCCTGGGTCTATCTGCCCAGCGCCCGAGATGTTCTCCCCTGGATGGACATGGGGAACCCCACCGCGACCCTAATAGAGGATAAAGCGGGAGATAATGAATGAATGAATGAATGAATTAAACTTTGGGCGGCACGGTGGTTTAGCACGTTCTCCTCGATTCGAGCCTCCATGTTCTCCCCATGTCCGCGTGGGTTTCCTCCGGGTTCTCCGGTTTCCTCCCACAGTCCAAAAACATGGATCAAGGTCAATCGAGTTCTCCAAATTGCGACCCTAATAGAGGATAAAGCGGGAGATAATGAATGAATTAATTAAACTTTCAGCAGAATTTAATGTCCAGCCGCTGTTGAAATTGCTCATGCACTTTGTTAGGTTCTCCTCCTCCTCCACTGTCCATTGGATCAGCATCACCCACCCCAATTACGTTCTGCAGTCGATCTGTTTTGCAAAATATTTGTTTAGTTCTATCCATCCATCCATTATCTTCCGCTTTATCCTCTATTAGGGTCGCGGTGGGGTTCCCCATGTCCATCCAGGGGAGAACGTTTCGGGCGCTGGGCAGATACACCCAGGACAGGACGCCAATCTATCGCTGGGCACACACTCACTCACACAGACACACTCTATATGGGGCAATTTGGAGAATTCAATTGACTTGATCCATGTTTGTTGGTCTGTGGGAGGAACCCGGGGAACCCGGAGGAAACCCACGCAGACACAGGGAGAACATGGAAACTCCACCCAGATGGGGATTCGAACCGGGAATCCCTAGCACTGAGAGGAGAACGTGCTAAACACTAAGCCGCCGTGCCGCCCTGTTTAGTTCTATTTAGGCTTTATTATTTTTTTCAAAAAGAACCCCACAGAGCCAGCATGATTTGGGTGGTGGATGATTCTCAGCACTGTGGTGACAGCGACGTGGTGGTGTTAAGATACGATTAGATCAGACACAGCAGTGATGCTGGACACACTTGATAAGACACATTCATCATATTGCTTTGGATATAGAATGAGACAATAGCTTATTGGTCGACGCACAGTTTGTGTTCGTCCTCCTCCAAATCTTCGTCAGCGCTGACGGGATGCTGCTCACAGGATGCCAGGATGTGTTTTCAGTTCAGCGAGTCACTTTTAAAAGGTCCCGCTGGGCCTGACCCACTAGTACCATGTTGGCACACTGACATCACCACCATGCCACTGTCATTGCAGTGCTGAGAGTCATCCTCCGCCTGAATAATACCCGTGTTGATCCTGATCATAAGGTAACAGATTAAAGGGGATCATCAGGGTTGATGATGGTGCTTTATTGTTTGGACCCCCTGCCCCTTCAGTGTTCTTTACTCGGATACCGCAGGAGAGTCACCTGATTATAACCATCAGCTCTTAATGAAGTCAGAATGAGCTTCACGTCTGCACACGAACCTCCAGCTGAGACGAGGTACGGATAATAACAACGAGAACATTCATCGGTGCTTGGAGAACAATATAGAGTTCCAGTGTATACGTCGCCTCACCGGCGAATGCTCTGCCCCTGTCCGTCGTTCCTTTCTAATCACAACCAGCTGAGGAGCCCCAGCGTTCTGCAGTGTAGCGCTTTCCTTCAGAAAGCTCGTCTAATGCCTTCCAGGCCGGATCGTCCTCGTTTTGATTTACGTGACCTGGAAAATAAGGTCCGCTCACACCAGCAGCGCGCAACACGGCAATCATGAGCTACTCGTATTCCTGGGAGTTTAAAGATAGCCGTGGCAGGCGCTGGGCTCGGGGTGTGAAATCCGACGAGTAACTCCTGCAGACGTGTCTGTTGTTGCAGAAGCGGCATTGCCGTGGACCGAAATGTAGGCCACTAGGGTTCCTCCAGGCTCGAGGGGGTGGACTCCCGCACTCCCTGCCGGCTTAATTGGTGCCATGTGTTTGTGTAAATACCTCGAAAATGTGAAAAATCCACAGACCCGCTCGTGCCACCAAACACCCCGTGCCAAAAATGTGCGCCGTGTGCCCAGACGTTTTTAGATGCAGATTTAGGTGCAGATTTATTCCGAATGCAGCGAGGGCTAAAAAACAAGCAACATTTTTATGCCTCGACTGAAGAAACCCGATTTATTTTATGAATATGAGATGTATTCCAGATGCAAAGTAGCGGAGGGTCCTCAGCGAGGAGACGCGATCTGACTCATGTCTTTGTAATGTTTGGCCCTCAGATGACTCGGGCTGGAACCCAGGGAGGCCGCCGTGAATACAGTCGGGTCCAGACGTTTAAGGGATGGAAAGCAGTTCCATCGTTTGTGGTCAATTACTTTTGACGTCTTTCTGAACATTTGAGATGCCCCATATAATGTATTTCACGTGGGGCCCTGTGCCAGCAGTGTGGGGTCTTATGTTACTCTGCTTATTTAAAGAAGGGTTTCTAAAGCCACACGTCAATTGAATGCCAACGCAAAATTGGACCAATGCATTAAAGAGATGACAGACTACACACTGGATTAACCCGTCAAACCAGAGCGCTTCCAATGAATACCACATCGAACACTCACCACTGACACCCAAAATCACACCCATCACAGTGCCAACCTTCTTATAATTGCATATATTATATATGACATCAATACATATAATAAATTAGGGCGGCACGGTGGCTTAGTGGTCAGCACGTTCGCCTCTCAGCGCTATGGATTCCCGGTTCGAATCCCCATCTGGGTGGAGTTTCCATGCTCTCCCCGTGTCCGCGTGGGTTTCCTCCGGGTTCTCCGGTTTCCTCCCACAGTCCAAAAACATGGATCGAGTCGATTAAATTCTCCAAATTGCCCCATATAGAGTGTGTGTGTGTGAGTGAGTGTGTGCCCAGCGATGGATTGGCGCCCTGTCCTGGGTGTATCTGCCCAGCGCCCGAGACGTTCTCCCCTGGATGGGCATGGGGAACCCCCCCACCGCGACCCTAATAGAGGATAAAGCGGGAGATAATGTATGAATGAATACATAGAATATATTAATGAAGTGAGCTGTGATTTATACCAAATATGAAAAATGTTCTCCATTTCCCATCATTACACATTCTTAACACTCTATTCCACATTGACAAAGCATCTGTTATAATGTAAAGTCTCATCAGATAGAGTTATGTATCGACTCTATGGGGGAAATAGCTTCCAGATTCCGAGCCTGTAATGTCCAATTAACAATTAAACATATTAATATGCCGTTACGATACTAAAAGACAAACATTCTACTCCTTTGGAAGTTGGAAGGACTTCTTTGAAGCGACTCCATCAGTAAAAATTCTTCAAAATTCTATAACACATAAACAAAGCATCTATTATGGAACTATAATGTATTCAATGTATCCAAGCCTGTAATGCGCCAACAACAATTCACCATATGTTAACTGTTCTGCACTTCATAGTGAAAGATGAACATTCCACTCTACTGGAAATATAAAGGACTTATTTAAAGGAACCCCATCAGTGAAAGTCTTTAACATTCTGTTACACATGACACAAAGCATCTTTTATAATGTATAGTCTCATCACATAGAATGTCATTAGGAAATTCCAGCACATCAAAGAAACGACCGACGGCAAACGGGATACACGCTCAAACCCGACCACTCATAACGGCCCTGCACTGGACACTCATGACCGACACCCGAGGATCTATGGGGGGAATTTGAGATTGCAAGCCTGAAATCCCAATAATCAAACTCATATAACAAATATTAATAAACTCCATTTGATACCATTCATTCATTATTGATACCATTCATTACGTCTCGGGCGCTGGGCAGATACACCCAGGACAGGGCGCCAATCCATCGCTGGGTACACACTCACACACTCAAACACACTCTATATGGGGCAATTTAGAGAACTCAATTAACTTGATCCATGTTTTTGGACTGTGGGAGGAAACTGGAGAACCCAGAGGAAACCCACGCGGACACGGGGAGAACATGGAAACTCCACCCAGATGGGGATTCGAACCGGGAATCCCTAGTGCTGAGAGGCGAACGTGCTAAGCCACCGTGCCGCCTTCCATTTGATACCAAATATTAATAAACTCCATTTGATACCAAAAGACCCAATTCAAAATATCAGACCCCATCAGGAAAAGCATTCGTGATAAACTGGCTGCTGAGCGAAGCTTTCTGTATCTATAATGCGGGGATAGGCTCAGATCTCTCCCTTTTTTGTCTGGATGCAGGCCCATGTTTTGTTTTTGCTGGAGGATCCTACAATTGATCCAGTTGTAGGCACCTGGTTAAGGAGCCAGGTTTTTATTTACACACCCCGGTGCTTTATGGAGTCGACAGCCTCGTGTGTTGCTAACGGGCTTTCCGGGCTCTTCGGAGGAAGAACAACATTTATGTTTCATTAACACTCAGCAGTTTGGCAAACGCTTGCATTTAAAGCAGCGCACAATTTACATGATGTAATCCAAACAGCGCTCGACCCAACAGTGCCGACTTGTCAGTGCTGAGGGTGGACGTCCCGCACCCCCGGCCAAAATCCCACGGTGGACTGACTTTCTCAGGCAGCAGGCCGATCAGGAGGACAGGACGGAGTCTGTTGGAAATGTCGTCTTTATAAACAGTTTTTTTTTCCCTCCTCGGCAGACGCAGACGGCTGCACCATGCAGGTGAACAACGGCCCGGGACGCCTTTTTATGGCTCCGTCCAACGGGTCTGCGGGTTACTCCCCGGTGCGAGTGGCACCCGCTCGAGCCCCGCCCCCCGTTCCTCTGAAACCACCGACCCCGGCTCCACCCGCCGTTCACCTCGCTGCGCAGTCGCAGAGCCGGGAGCGCAGTCAGGGCAAGCAGCGGAGGAACGCGTTCATCTGCACCGGCGTCTCCATCGGCTCGCTCTTCGTTGTGCTTCTCCTGGTTCTGTGTGTTTCCCGCAGAGACAGCATCGATGGTGAGTCGCTTTGTCCGATGTCGTTATAATAATAATAATAATAATAATAATACATTGCGCCTTTCTGGACACTCAAGGTCACCTTACAAAGAAAAACAATAAAAAACAACAATAATAAATAAAGCAATCAGTCTAATCATAGTAAGCAAAAATAAATTTGAGTAAAAAAATAAATTAAAAGATACGATTATGATATATAATGGATCTCATTTGATTGGAAGTTGGAACCAATGATGTAACGACATGTTTAATTTTATTCATGTGACTGTTGTCATAGTATAGTGGAGCACTGTGTGTGTGTGTGTGTTTGTCAAAATTGTAAAATATACATATTCTAAATGTTAAGACGAACTGAGTTTGCTACACCTGTTACGTTTTCCTTACAGTGACATTCATCCATTATCTTCCGCTTTATCCTCTATTAGGGTCGCGGGGGGGGTTCCCCATGCCCATCCAGGGGAGAACGTTTCGGGCGCTGGGCACATACACCCAGGACAGGACGCCAATCCATCGCTGGGCACACACTCACTCATACACACACACTCTATATGGGGCAATTTGGAGAACTCAATTGACTTGGTCCATGTTTTTGGACTGTGGGAGGAAACCGGAGAACCCGGAGGAAACCCACGCAGACACAGGGATAACATGGAAACTCCACCCAGATGGGGATTCGAACCGGGAATCCCTAGTGCTGAGAGGAGAACATGCTTAACCACTAAGCCACCATGCCGCCTACAATGACATTGGCCAATCAGAATTTAGGACTGTGGAACTTTTCATTCATTCATTATCTCTTGCTTTATCCTCTATTAGGGTCGCGGTGGGGTTCCCCATGCCCATCCAGGGGAGAACGTTTCGGGCGCTGGGGAGATAGACCCAGGACAGGGCGCCAATCTATCGCTGGGCACACACTCACTCACACACACACACTCTATATGGGGCAATTTGGAGAACTCAATTGACTTGGTCCATGTTTTTGGACGGTGGGAGGAAACCGGAGAACCCGGAGGAAACCCACGCGGACACGGGGAGAACATGGAAACTCCACCCAGATGGGGATTCGAACCGGGAATCCCTAGTGCTGAGAGGAGAACATGCTAAACACTAAGCCACCGTGCCGCCTACAATGACATCGGCCAATCAGAATTTAGGACTGTAGAACTTGATCTATCCAAACTGAAGCTGCACTTAAGAACATGTAGTTTAAGAACCCTGGTTCTAAAGACTTTTAGTAGCTTTAAAATCACTCGCTCTTCCTCTCAATCCAAACCAAACCCAGGCGGAGCACTTGAACACAGCATGACTTCACTTTCGCTCACCGTAGACCGAAGAGTTCTCGAATGTGAACTTAAATCCTGACCTGGTCTGCATTTATCTGCCCCACACGCCCCTTTCAAGTCAGATACGGTTTGGTATTTGGTTTCATCGGCGTTCGGAACGTGGAGAACATGCAGAAGAGTGAAGCTGCAGGAGACCTGAAGAATTAAAGCTTGTTTACAGCTGATAAAGGACTTCCTGTTTCCTAACACTCAGTCACGACACATTTCTATTAAGGGCACATCGTTACTCCCGTTTTCCTGTTAGTGTGTGTTTTTTTTAATTGCCTGTAGCTGTACATCAACATAATGTGACGTCATTAAAGTTTGGGGGTAAATTTGGAAATCTGCCGATTAAGATGCCGAACTTCACAGCAGAGGATTTCAGAGCAACATCGTAAAATTGTTGGAGGAAGTAACTATTTTTGGAGCCGCGAAGAACTAAAACTGAGGAAATAAATTTACACGCCACAGGAACCGCGAGTGACGTACCGATGTAATGAGGCGTCATTCAGAAGAACCCACCATAGATTGACTACTCCACCTGATTTTAGCAAATAAGCACAAATAACAATTATATATATAATTGTTAATTGTTATATATATATATATTCATTCATTATCTCCCGCTTTATCCTCTAGTAGGGTCGCGGTGGGGTTCCCCATGCCCATCCAGGGGAGAACGTTTCGGGCGCTGGGCAGATACACCCAGGACAGGGCGCCAATCCATCGCTGGGCACACAATCACTTACACACAGACACACTCTATATGGGGCAATTTTGAGAATTCAATTGACTTGATCCATGTTTTTGGACTGTGGGAGGAAACCGGAGAACCCGGAGGAAACCCACGCGGGCACGGGGAAAAAAGGGAAATCCACCCAGATGGGGATTCGAACCGGGAATCCCTAGCGCTGAGAGGCGACCGTGCTAACCACTAAGCCACCGTCCCGCCTATATATATATATATATATATATATATATAAATAAAATAAATAACTAAAACCAAACGGATCGAACATACAAACGATCTTCAGAGACCCCTGAGGTTCTGCGTCTTTCTGTAGTCCCTGTTATTGCAAATAGGTTTCAAAATCACTTCCATCACGTTCTGTGGTTAAGATGTTTATTTAAAACCCAAAACATTTTTTTCCTGTAAGATCTGCTGTATGGGTTGAGTTAACCTTTAACCCCCGGACGCTGGCCGACACCCAGCACTGCAGCAGCCTTAGTGGTGCCACCAGCCGAGGAACAGTTGGCCCTGAATGTGGGGCCGGAAAGTCTATCCGTGGAACGCTGGAAAAGAAGTGTTCAGTGCTACGTACATGTTGGAAGAAGCACAATGTGGCCATGACCTATTTTAGGCAGAGCTGTGTGTGTGTGTGTGTGTGTGTGTGTGTGTGTGTGTGGGGGGGGGGGGGTGATTCATTGGAATAGAATATGAATATAATTGGGGACCAAAGATATTATCCACACATTACACCAACAAAGATTTTTGAAGCTTATATTTTAAGGTGGACCCCATCCTTCTTTCAGCTTCTCCTGATGTTGAAGTTCATCTATGGGAACGTTCGTCCGTTCGTCCTAAAGCACATTAGTGAGGTCAGGCACCGATGACACACAATCTCCATTGTAGTTTATCGGGTTGTTGAATGAGGTGAGGGTCAGGGCTCTGTGTGGGCTCGTCAGGTTCTTTCACACTAATCTCAAGCAGTCATGTCTTTATGAAGTTACGAGGATAGAACAGGACCTTCCCCAAAGTGTTTTCACCAAACTGGAGGCTAACAGTCCAGTTACACACCTGTGGTAATGGAACACCTGAATTTGGTGTTTCCCAATACCCTTTATCCCTGAGTTGGAACAGTTGGAGTGTGTTCAGATAAAAAAATATTTATATTTAAGTAATTAATTAAATTTAAACGGCTGTTTTTAGAAAACTGTCCCGATCAGAACCACATGCTGAGCTACTGGAACCCAGGTCATTACCCCAAACGCGACGTGGTGGTGCATAGTGGACAACGCTTCCGACTGGTTGCCTCAGCCACCCTGCGCTCCCTCACCATCAAATCTGGAGGTGAGTTTTAATTGCCTGTGACGATGAGAAGCTAAAATAAAGTAAGAGGAACGTTGATTCGACGTTGTCGTGGCGTTACAGGACTGGTGGTGTTTGCCGATAACAAAGATGGTTCGAGCAACATCACCCTACGCACACACTATGTTTTAATCGAGGGTGGTGGCGAGCTCCACGTCGGTTCCCCTGAATGCCGTTACCGCTCCCGCGCCACCATCACGCTCTTGGGCCGCTCGGACGATTCGTCATTCGCTGCCGTGCCGGAGTTCGGACTCAAGTTTGTGGGGGTGAAGCCCGGCGGGACCCTGGAGCTCCACGGGGTGCGGCGGCCAGCCTGGACGTTCCTCACGCGCACGCTGCCGGCGGCCGGTCTGCCGGCGGGGGCCTACGCGTTCCAGAGGAACTTCAGCAGAGGAATCAACCTCCGCGTGGTGGATCAGGACACGGGCGCCGTGCTGCACACTCAGCGGTTCGACACGCACGAGTCGCAAAGCGACAGCCGGAACCTGAGCCAACTGCTGCGGGATCTGCCACGCGGCCGCATCGTCACGCTCGCCGTCGGAGACTCGGCCGTCAAGAACCTGCTGGAGGAGACCAGAGGAACCATCCAGGAGGTGCTGGGGAGCCGTTATGTCAAAGACCTGAAATACAGGTAAATACTACTTTGAAATTCCGGACTTTACACTGAGGAACCTCAATGAAGCAGAGCATCCATCATCCTCCACTTTATACTCTGTTAGGGTCGCGGGGGGGTTCCCCATGCCCATTCAGGGGAGAACGTTTCGGGCGCTGGGCAGATACACCCAGGACAGGACGCCAATCTATCACTGGGTGCACACTCACTCACACAAACACGCTGTATATGGGGCAATTTGGAGAATTCATTCATTCATTCATTTATTCATTATCTCCCGCTTTATCCTCTATTAGGGTCGCGGTGGGGTTCCCCATGCCCATCCAGGAGAGAACGTTTCGGGCGCTGGGCAGATACACCCAGGACAGGGCGCCAATCTATCACTGAACATACACTCACTCACACAAACACACTCTATATGGGGCAATTTGGAGAATTCATTCATTCATTCATTCATTCATTATCTCCTGCTTTATCCTCTATTAGGGTCGCGGTGGGGTTCCCCATGCCCATCCAGGGGAGAAGGTTTCGGGCGCTGGGCAGACAGACCCAGGACAGGGCGCCAATCTATCACTGAACATACACTCACTCACACAGACACACTCTATATGGGGCAATTTGGAGAACTCAATTGGTCTTAATCCATGTTTTGGGACTGTGGGAGGAAACCGGAGAACCTGGAGGAAACCCACGTGGAACATGGAAACTCCATCCAGATTGGGATTGGAACCGGGAATCCTTAACACTGAGAGGAGAACATGCCATCCAGAGCTGGATGTCTGCTCTCTTATTCCGTACACCAGCAGCAGCAGCAGCCTAGTGGTGATGGAACAGCCCTACACCCGGGTTCTCCCTTTACGCCGGGCCCGTCCGTGTTTTGACTCCGTACACAGGAAACGTTCCGGTGGAAGGTTCAGCAGGTCTTTTTCCAGGATGTGTGCTGAGCGGAATAAGCTGCGTTCTGTCTCTCAGCCGTGTCTCTGTGGGTTCGCTGATGGAAACGCAGGCCACGCCGAGCTGGCAGTCGAGTCGAGCTCGCTTGAAGCCTGAAAGGTGGAAACTCGGGGCATTAAACGGGGCTAATGGTTTTCCGTCCTCTTTTAAAAACTCGGGGTGCCTGCGTGGGGTTTTTAGTTCAGAGAATAACTGAGAGATGTTGGAATCTTTTATTCACCAAATACTTTTTAGCCGCTTAGAACCTTTGCATTCTGGACACCAAGCAGCTTTGTTGTTCTTTCTGGAATGCACCCGCTGACATTTTGGAAACTTGACTCAGCTTTTTTTTTTTTTTTGTCAGTTGTACTTGTGACCACACTCTCCTTTTCTTCCCGCTGGTTTCACATCACTGACCTGCGGTCCTGTTTTCATGGCCAATCAGATGTTGGCTGTATCATTTAATAGCTTTACTGGATCAAATCTGATTGGTTTTGGATATTGCTCTGCGATATTTTTGTAAAGTGTGTCGACTATTTAACATTTTAAAACTCATTTGTTGATCCTGTATATGTTTTAAAGCTGCTTTGCATCATTATGCATTACAGTCAAACAAAAGAGGCGGGGCCAGGGAAGCAGGTGAGGTAATGGATATCACCTGGATCACCATCCATCCATTATGTTACGCTTTATCCTCTATTAGGGTCGGGGGGAGAACGTTTCGGGCGCTGGGCAGATAGACCCAGGACAGGGCGCCAATCTATCGCTGGGCACACACTCACTCACACAGACACACTCTATATGGGGCAATTTTGAGAATTCAATTGATCTTGATCCATGTTTTTGGACTGTGGGACGAAACCGGAGATCCCGGAGGAAACCCACGCGGACACGGGGAGAACATGGAAACTCCACCTAGATTGGGATTCGAACCGGGAATCCCTAGTGCTGAGAGGAGAACATGCTAAACCACTAAGCCACCGTGCCGCCCCACATGGATCTTGTCTGTGTTAATTGTATGTAAGGAGAAGGCAGGTTCTCTCTTCAGTTATTTAAGCCTCTCTTTTGTTTCAAAGCAATTTAACAGTGTTCTAAGTTCTAAGTCAGTTAACAGTGTTTGTTCAGTTTTCAGGAAAACAGGAAAACAAAGGCCTTTATGAGACCGGGGCAAATTAATCACCCCGTTGACAGCCAGTAACAAACACCCGAATTAATTGCCTTTAAATTTAAACCAGTGTAACCTCCAAACCGTAACGATGCACAAAAACAGTAACATCTGGCAGCAGAACTTGCGCAACGCGTTGTCGCTGGGCCAGCCTCCCGCCGCCGCTCCCTCCCCCCCGCCGCTCCCTCCCCCCGCCGCCGCTCCCTCCTGTTCTAATATCGGAGTCCAATCTGACACTCTTGGGAGTGTTGAGTTTAAGATTCACGATCGGCTTGCTGCTCAAAAACAACCCGCCTCTCGTGTCCAGCTTTTCAGGAGAACTTTCCCGTTTAGTTGTCCCTTTTAAGTGTTCAATAGCTTTTGCTCTTCTGAACTTTATTATTTCTGTAAAAGCAAAATAAGCTTCCCGGATACCTTGACAGGATTTTATCAGCCGCCACCCGTTTCCTGTGGTTTCCCGCTTTTCCTCCCAAACGCTTCTTTTTGTCCATTTCATTCAACGGGAAATGGTTTTTACTTTTTATCTGGTGCGTGACGTTGTGGTGCCAGGACAGGTCGTTCCCTCAGACCGCTCATTTCCTGAGCTTTAAAGACATCTGAGCGTCTGAGGTAGT
This sequence comes from Corydoras sp. C115, assembly GCA_019802505.1. NCBI lineage: Eukaryota > Metazoa > Chordata > Actinopteri > Siluriformes > Callichthyidae > Corydoras > Corydoras sp. C115. The sequence continues at coordinate 185,333 of JAFMOC010000215.1, read as the reverse complement.
CAGAGAATCTCAGGTGGTCTTCTGAATTTGTTTTTTTACCGTCCTGCGTGGTTGGCGGCTTTCATCCAGAGATTGAACTCGTGTGATCTGCAAAAATTTTTTGTCAAATGACGCACAATAAAAATATCCATCCATCCATTATCTTCCGCTTATCTGGGGTTCGGGTCGCGGGGGCAGCAACCGAAGTAGGGAGACCCAGACCTCCCTCGCCCCAGCCACCTCCACCAGCTCGACTGGGGGAACCCTGAGGCGTTCCCAGACCAGCTGAGAGAAATAACCCCTCCAGCGTGTCCTGGGTCGTCCCCGGGGTCTCCTCCCAGCTGGGCTTGCCTCGAACACCTCCCTAGGAAGGCGCCCAGGAGGCATCCTTACCAGATGCCCGAACCACCTCAACTGGCTCCTTTCCATGCGGAGGAGTAGCGGCTCCACTCCGAGTCTCTCCCGGATGACCGAGCTTCTCACCCCGTCTCTAAGGGAGAGCCCTGCCACCCTGTGGAGAAAACCCATTTCGGCCGCTTGTATTCGCGATCTTGTTCTTTCGGTCATTACCCAAAGCTCATGACCATAGGTGAGGGTCGGAACGTAGATCGACTGGTAAATCGAGAGCCTTGCCTTGTGGCTCAGCTCCTTCTTTCCACAACGGACCGATATAGGGTCCGCATCACTGCTGACCCCGCGCCGGTCCGTCTGTCAATCTCACGCTCCATCTTCCCATCACTCGTGAACAAGACCCCGGCTTTCGGAACAATAACAATATGGTGATGATTCATTTGGTTAGGGTTACTAGGACCTTATTAGAACCAAAACCTGTTTACACACACTGCTGTTATGGAGACTTTGAAAAAGTCACATAAATTGAATGGAAGTCTTTTGGAAAGTCCACACGATGCATGTAAACAGGTGTGTGCACGTTGGGAGTTGGGGGTGGGTTGGGATTCGGGTTGGGGGGGGTGTCTGTGGGTCTGTCCCATCTGTTCACTGGAACATTGAAGCCAGACAGTTGCAGGGACTCTGCGGTTAACTCGGTGAAAGCGGCCGCGATGCGTCCCCACAGCACAAGTCTTAACTACTGTACCAGAAGCTGAATGCTGCTTAACCAACCTATAAACCCTTTAACTCATGACTACGGCCTTTAAAACATCACTCAGACGCTCCTGAGTCATCACTCGTTACTTTTTCATACACTGCCAAAAATTCAATGTCATGCTGCACTGTTTAAGAGACGGTTTATTTTTTGGGAAACAGTGAATTACAGCACAGTGGGAGCCAGAAATGAACTGAACTCGTGATCTTTAAAGACGCATGTGAACTACGGGACTCTGTGTTTAATGTGGGAGTGGTAGCTCAGTGGTCAGGGCATTGGGCTGTCAATCTGAAGGTTGGCGGTTCAAATCCCAGGTCCACTGAAGTTACCAGTGTGGGTCCTTGAGCAAGACCCTTAACCCTCATTGCTCCAGGGACGTTGTGATTAACCCTGTGTTCACCTTGTAAGTCGCTTTGGATAAAAGCGTCCAATAAATGACCAAATGTAAATGTAATCCGACTGTCACCCGTTTCTCCCGTGTGAACAGGCATCATTAAAGTTGCTTTGTCAGTGATTAAGTGGGGCGTCTCCCCCGGTTACAGGATTTTGAGCAGATTGTAGATGTTTTGTTCTATCAGTAACGTTTCTGCTGATAAACCATCAGCGCAACAAGAGCCTTTTCATGATTCCCATGTCAGAGTTTTAATTTAATAAGCTGAAGTGCAAATAAGACAAGATAAGATATACCTTTATTGGTCCCACAAAGAGGAACTTCATATTTCCAAGTGACAGTAAGTGGGAACTTAATAATTTAAGTAATAAATAATAAAGTATGTACGGCTTATATATAAGGGCAGCGGTGGCTTAGTGGTTTAGCACGTTCTCCTCTCAGCACTAGGGGTTCCTGGTTCGAATCCCCATCTGGGTGGAGTTTCCATGTTCTCCCCGTGTCCGCGTGGGTTTCCTCCGGGTTCTCCGGTTTCCTCCCACAGTCCAAAAACATGGATCAAGTCAATTGAATTCTCCAAATTGCCCCATATAGAGTGTGTGTGTGTGAGTGAGTGTGTGCCCAGCGATGGATTGGCCCCCTGTCCTGGGTCTATCTGCCCAGCGCCCGAGACGTTCTCCCCTGGATGGGCATGGGGAACCCCACCGCGACCCTAATAGAGGATAAAGCGGGAGATAATGAATGAATGAATGAATTGTAGATTCGCCTCTCAGCACTAGGGGTTCCTGGTTCGAATCCCCATCTGGGTGGAGTTTCCATGTTCTCCCCGTGTCCGTGTGGGTTTCCTCCGGGTTCTCCAGTTTCCTCCCACAGTCCAAAAACATGGATCAAGTCAATTGAATTCTCAAAATTGCCCCATATAGAGTGTGACTGTGTGAGTGAGTATGTGCCCAGCGATGGATTGGCGCCCTGTCCTGGGTCTATCTGCCCAGCGCCTGAGATGTTCTCCCCTGGATGGGCATGGGGAACCCCACCGCGACCCTAATAGAGGATAAAGCGGGAGATAATGAATGAATGAATGAATTGAGATTCGCCTCTCAGCACTAGGGGTTCCTGGTTCGATATAGTTTCCATGTTCTCTTCCCCGTATCCGTGTGGGTTTCCTCCGGGTTCTCCGGTTTCCTCCCACAGGTCATAAAAACATGGATCATATTCTCTAAATATATAGAGTATGTGTGTGATAGTGTTTGCCCAGCGATGGATATCTGCCCAGCGCCCGAGACGTTCTGGATAATCCCCACCGAGGAGATAAAGCGGGAGATAATGAATGATTTATTCATATATATCTGTAGGTTCCAGAATAAAACATGACCTGACCTCTATCAGAGAATCTTTTTCTTTTTTGTTGGTGATTATATATTTAAAGTAAATGTAAATGAAACTCATGCCGCTCTTGTTGCTGTGGTTCTGCTCTCAGGCAGGCGTGGGCTCTGGTGTCAGTGGTTGGAGGAGGAAACGGCTCGTGCACCGAGGATGTACGCGAACACGAGAATCACGACACCGGAGGCAAGGCGTTGGCTCGCAGAGATTTTATCACCATCAATGGCGTGCGCTTCTTCGTAACTGCCTACAGCGAATGGAGTAACGGTGAGCAGTGAATCACTAATGAGTAATGAGCGGCGCAGTCATTGTTGTCGTTTATAATGATGAGCTGTAATAACACCGGAGCTACATTTGGACCAAAGTCTAAAGCTGTGTTTGTTTATTCGGCTTGAACTGAACATTCCATGTCACTCACTGTATCATGTAGCCCCGCCCACTTGCATCATGCAGGTGAAGTAAAATCACATGGATTTTGTGATCTTTTGGGACGTTTCCACCGTGCATTAAATCTGAAACCCTTCGATCTGCAGGTTTCCCCATCTCCGGCTTCCAGGTGGACGTGGTGGATCAGGTGGTCCTGAACCTGCAGGACGATGTCAGCAGCTGGAAACCCGGAGAGAGGATCGTGGTTGCCAGTACGGATTATTCCATGTATCAGGCGGAGGAGTTCACACTGCTGCCCTGTCCACACTGCACCCGAAAACAGCTCCGAATACAAGGTGTGTGTGTGTGTGTGTGTGTGTGTGTGTGTGTGTGTGCGCCCAAGTGTGTGTGTGCATCACTGTAGATTTACAAAGTCCATTCATATGATAATATAGCAACTAGGGGTGTCTTCAACTAAGGATTTTCATAGTCGAATCTGATTCGTCAGATTTTCCCTATAGTCGACTGATAGTCGAATCAGTTAAAATTTCACCACAAGATGGCGCTATAAGTGTGGTTTTTTTAAAAAAAGATATTTTTTTTATATTTTGTTTTGTTTTTCTAACAAAAGAAAACCTTTTTTTGTTTGTTTGTTTTTCTTTTTTCTTTTTTTTCTAGAAATTAGGATGATGATTTTATTTGACAAAAGGCTATATATATATAACGAAAATAAAGACATTTCATGTAAAAACTAATGCTTAGCAGCAGCCATGGGCACCCCCATGTGGTCAAAATGGTACATTCGACTATGAGGTTCATAGTCGAGTACGGTTCTCCGAATCGAATCGTCGAATCAGCGACTATTGCAGCTCACCCCTAATAGCAACTGATATAAAATACACTAAATGAAAAAGAAAAGAACAGAGGTGTATCTAATAAAGTGCATGTATGGTGAGGGTGTATGAGGGTGAGTTTTGCATATGTGTGTGTGTGTGTGTGTGTGTGTGTGTGTGTGTGTTTCTCAGGGTAGTTTAGATACAGAAGATGAAAAGTTAATCACAGCTCCTTCCTCAAAAGCAGGAAAGGGTGTAGAGTCCAGAGGAAGTGAGAGATCAGTATCTCCTGCACTGCTGGTTCACATCCACAGTGGATTTTGGATTTTGGGACTGGGACACCATTTGGGATGTTTGTGCAGCATGACTCTGGCATACAGAACCATTTCTAGACCCCCCCCCTCCCACCTTCACTCTATCTTTTCAAAATCCACTCCGACTCGTTCACTTCGCTCCAGTGATTATCGCCCCCTGGTGGTTCCACCTCACCGAGGAGCTGATTCTCACTCCGTGGCGTTCACCACTGCAAAACGGTGGAACCATCTTCCCAACTCTGTCTGTACGGCAGAATCACTAAGCAGTTTTAAGAAACTACTGAAGACGTCGTCATGGAAACATCAGTATCTGAGTATGTGATTGGATGAGCAGCTGCAGCCCCGCCTGAGCTCCGAGGCCAGGTTAACCTCTGACGCTTCGGGGAGATCTTGCATCTTGAAAAAGCATGTTCTCCTCTGAGCCCTAGGGATTCCCGGTTCGAATCCCCATCTGGGTGGAGTTTCCATGTTCTCCCCGTGTCCGCGTGGGTTTCCTCCGGGTTCTCCGGTTTCCTCCCACAGTCCAAAAACATGGATCAAGTCAATTGAATTCTCCAAATTGCTCCATGTAGAGTGTGTCTGTGTGAGTGAGTTTGTGCCCAGCGATGGATTGGAGCCCTGTCCTGGGTCTATCTGCCCAGCGCTCAAAACGTTCTCCCCTGGATGGGCATGCGGAAACCCCCCCCCCCCCCCCCCCCCCCCCCACGACCCTAATAGAGGATAAAGCGGGAGATAATGAATGGATGGATAATTCTGACAGAGCTGATGATCAGTTCGGCACTCCGTGTGTGTTTTTAGCAGCCCGTGTCAGTCGTTTGTGGTTGATGGTGTCCAGTTAACATGTGGGTGTTGGTTCATGTGTTTTCAGGAAAGCCTCAGTTCGCTCACATGGGTGAGATCGTAGACGGCGTGGACATGCGCGCCGAGGTGGCGCTGCTCACCAGGAACATTCTCATCCACGGCGAGATGGAGAGCTCCTGCTATGGCAAGAACTGGTGCCAGTATTTTTCCTACGACACCTTCGGAGGTCACGTCAAGGTCCGACTTTAATTTGCAACTCTTGTGATGTGATGTGAAATGTGACTCATGAATGACCTGCTTATGATTCAGAAGGTGCTGTGTTGTCCCAAAGAAAGAATTTTTCATTCATTATCACCCGCTTTATCCTCTATAAGGGTCGCGGTGGGGTTCCCTATGCCCATCCAGGGGAGAACGTCTCGGGCGCTGGGCAGATAGACCCAGGACAGGGCGCCAATCCATCGCTGTCATTCATTTTTGTCCTTCTTAAATCTTACATTGGTTATATGAATAACATGAGACTGCAGAATGATGAAGGACAGCAGGAGTCTGTAGACGTAACGTGATATGGGAGATGTACAGACGGCCTAAATTCTCATCAGCTTTGTGCAAAGACATAGTTTCAGGGTCGTAACATGGCGTGCAGCAGTAAAGCACTGCCTGCGCAGATGACTGAATTACACACTGACTCGTTTTTATACCCCTGAGCTCCTTTGAAGTATAAGCCATCAAATGGGTCGTGGTCGGTTCCTTGTTTTTCAGGCCACATGGGCAGTAAAAGGATTTGATCACAGCACTGGGGGCAGTTACAATGTGCATCACCCCCACCCCATGCTCTTCCCATCACTGCCCCCTGAAGTGCAGTTAATTCCATGCAGGCAGAGATTCGTTCTTCTTTTGATGTAAAAATAAATGTATTTGATCGTACGGACAAAAAATTTAAATCCTTATATTATTTATAATTTATTATTTATAATTATTTATATTATTTTATTATTTTATTATTTTGTCTGTCAGTGGCGGCACGGTGGCTTAGTGGTTTAGCACGTTCTCCTCTCAGCACTAGGGATTCCCGGTTCGAATCCCCATCTGGGTGGAGTTTCCATGTTCTCCCCGTGTCTGCGTGGGTTTCCTCCTGGTTCTCCGGTTTCCTCCCACAGTCCAAAAACATGGGTCAAGGTGAATTGAATTCTCCAAATTGCCCCATATAGAGTGTGTCTGTGTGAGTGAGTGTGTGTCCAGTGATGGATTGGCGCCCTGTCCTGGGTCTATCTGCCCAGCGCCCGAGACGTTCTCCCCTGGATGGGCATGGGGAACCCCACCGCGACCCTAATAGAGGATAAAGCGGGAGATAATGAATGAATGAATGTCTGTCAGTGTGTTAAAAACAATGGTTGCCATGACCACTATAATCCCTGTGTTAATGTGCAGGATTGCAATAAAAAAAAAAACAAAGGAAATATTTTTGTACTTTTGAGCTGGTTCTCTGCTTCTTGGTGACAGACCTGTCCTGTGTGTGTGTGTGTGTGTGTGTGTGTGTGTGTGTGCAGGTCCTGGGTAACTTCTCGTCAGTGCACTTGTCTCAGGTGGAGCTGAAGCACATGGGGCAGCAGGCCGAGCGTCAAAGCCACCCGGTGCACTTCCACCGTTGTGGTGATGTGAACGAGCGCAGAGCCTACCTGGATTCTCTCTCCATCCACCACTCGTTCTCCCGCTGCGTCTCCATCCACGGCACCAACGGCCTGCTGGTGTGTGTGCGTGTGTGTGTGTGTGTGTGTGTGTGTGTGTGTGTGTGTGTGTGTGTGTGTTAATGAGTGATTGACTGCTTTACCCCGAACATGCATGAAAAGTTGGACTGCTGGACTGTTTCAGGTGAGAGACACCGTGGGTTATGATGCGCTTGGTCATTGTTTCTTCTTGTCTGATGGGATCGAGCAGAGAAACACGTTTTATCACAACCTGGGTTTAGTGACCCGACCGGGAACCATCTTACCCACGGAGCGGAACGACACCGTGTGCGCCAAATTACGAAACAATGTGCATGGAAACTACAACCCGTCACCAGCCACAGAGTGCAAGTATGTTCACATACACACATGAGAATATTATTATTATTGTTATTATTATTATTATTATTAATATGGGTGGCACGTGGTTAGCACGTTTGCCTCTCAGCACTGGGTGGAGTTTCCATGTTCTCCCCGTGTCCGCGTGGGTTTCCTCCGGGTTCTCCGGTTTCCTCCCACAGTCCAAAAACATGGATCAAGTCAATTGAGTTCTCCAAATTGCCCCATTTAGAGAGTTTGTGTGTGAGTGAGTGTGTGCCCAGCGATAGATTGGCGCCCTGTCCTGGGTGTATCTGCCCAGCCCCCGAAACGTTCTCCCCTGGATGGGTATGGGGAACCCCCCCGCGACCCTAATAGAGGATAAAGTGGAAGATAATGGATGGATTATTATTATTATTATTGTTGTTATTGTTATAACGTGTGTGTGTGTGTGTGTGTGTGTGCGCATGCGCGCTTTCAGGGCTGTGTCCACATTTTGGATCTCAAACCCGAACAACAACCTGATTAACAATGCAGCTGCCGGTTCACAGGTAACCCTATATCCTACAAAAATAACCAGAGCTTAATAAGTTTAATTAACGTATAAAGGACTTTCATCATTTATTTGATCAATATCACAAAAATATCACAATATTAAATGAAAGCCGTATCGTCCAGCCCTCAGCGTTTTATCGCGAGCCGTTTATTAAATGTTCATGTGAACATGGCTTCATGGCTTCGAACTCTTTATCATATTATATTTTGTTTTTTTTTCCCCCTTTGATCCCATTAGATTTAGATCTAAAACCTCTGTGACTTTAATATCACATGTTCTTATATAAGATGGTTTGGTTCCCTGCACCCAAGATTTAAGTCTTTATTAAAAGTTTATTGGCTTATAAAAGTTTGAGTTACATAGTGAGCCAGTAGCTAATGCTTCATAAACAGAGGGCTGTGTAAACGGTGCCAGCTCCTCAGCCACTGGTTATTAGAGCTTAGAAAACTAAAGGCGCGGAAGAAAAGAAAGATTAAGTAGCAAATAAAGGGAGAGACAGAGAAGCCGTTTGAGGGACAGAGTTTAGTGGAACACCCAAACGTCCTGCTGAATTGCTGCTTCATGACGAATCTGTGCATCGTTTTAATGCTTTGCACCGATGAACTAAATGTGGTCCCGTTGATGAAGCCCAGCTCAGCAGGAGAGAGAGCGGCGAGACCTCCTGCTCTGACCGTGATGAGAAAACTGTCTCTCGCATTAAAAGGAGGGGGGGGGGATGAAAGCTTGCTGACGTGTTCCAGTCTTTATTCGGTTTCTTATGTTTGGCTGCCGCTGCTGCTGCTGACCTCACGCCGCTTCCGTTCAGAGGGTTCAGTGTGACGGTAGCTCGTGTAAACACACTCGCTCTCTGTTTTCCCTCGTCTCCGTTCGTCCCGTAGGACGCTGGGATTTGGTACGTCTTCCACAACGCCTCCACCGGAGACTCTCACGGGCTCGTGCCAGAGACCAAAGCTGAGCTGACCCCATTAGGCATTTTCTACAACAACCGCGTCCACTCCAACTTCAAGGTAACTCGTGTGGCTGCTCCTCCTCACACGCCTGGGACTTTCCACACAATACAATAGAATGCGTTGTTGGGGGGGGGGAGGGGTACATGTATCAGCGAGGTGACTCTGATCTTTATATGGAACTTGTCGTTCTATTTAGGCAGGCCTCTTCATCGACAAAGGGGTGAAGACGAGCAAGGCCAGCGCCTCTGACCCGCGTGAATACCTCTGTCTGGACAACAACGCCAGGTTTGACTTTAACCCTCAGCTGTCGGAACAGAACCTTGTTTCTGAAAGAACCTTCAACGTGTGCAGGGACCATGGTTCTTCGTTCTAGTTCATGGTTTTGGGTTCCTTCATGCTCTCTCACTTTGGACAGTGTAATGCTAAACGTCCTCACAATACAGCAAGATGGTTTTTTTGTGTGTACAGTTTGCATGTTCTCCCAGCATATATTTCATATAGTTTTTTTCACATAGTGCGCACACACACACACACACACGGCTTTACTTGTATGTTTATCTCTGTGTGTGTGTGTGTGTGTGTGTGTGTGTGTGTGTGTGTGTGTGTGTGTGTGTGTGTGTGTGTGTGTGTGTGTGTGTCAGGTTTCGCCCTCATGTGAACGCTGACCCTTCTAAACCCCGTGTTGCTGCTCTTGTTGACACACTTATATCCTTCAAGAACAATGATCTCGGTGCTTGGATCCGCGGTGGTGACATCAACATTCGCAACTCTGGGTAAATGACATTAAGATTTCCATAAAAAAATATATAAGAGCAGTGTGTATTAATAATGAATGTGTATTATTAATATCAGTGTGTATTAATGAATGTGTATTAATAATGAATGTTTATTATTAATATCAGTATGTATTAATTAAATGTGTATTATTAATGTGTTAATATGTTTGTGTGCTTTACTTCCACCAGCTTTGCAGACAATGGTGTTGGACTGTCATTTGCAAGGTAGTGTGTGTGTGTGTGTGTGTGTTTGGGCTTCAAACCGTTTATATAAACTGATCCCATAATTTGTCCTCATCTGTCTTCATCTTCCTCTTTGTCTCTCAGTGATGGCAGCTACCCCAAGGATGTTGGCTCCAGTCAGGAGGTGTCCGAGTCTCTGTTTGTGGGTGAAAGCAGGAACCGCGGAACTAACGGGGGGCAGAATAAATACTGGGGAGTTGGAGGAGTGGATGGCAAGATGAGAACTTTGCCTCGAAACAAGTAACTCACTCCCTCACTCCCTCACTCATTCATTCATTCATCTCTGTTTTCATGTCTTCTTGTAGCTCGGTCCGGACAGACAGACCTGACACCTGAACGTTTCTGAACATGGTTTAGCGACTTGCGTTCTAACAGCTCGTCTGTATAATATCTTAAAAAATCATATTCTGAAGCTACTGTCACTGATATATTAATTATTTATTAATAAGAAATACTGATGCACCCTCATGATTTGGCTAAACTGGATCTAAACACCCCTCCAGACCCATTTGGGACGAACCTTACAGGTGTAACACACACTCACCCCGCACCCGCATTATATTATATATAATATGTTTGTGATGTCACCGACAGGACGTTCCCCATCCGAGGGTTCCAGATCTATGACGGCCCGGTTCGGTTGATGCGGAGCACGTTCAAGGCGTACAAGCCCACCCCCGAGCGCTACAGCACCGCGGTGGGTTTCAGCCTGAAGAACGCCTGGCAGCTCAACCCGAGAAACAACCTGTCGTCTCTGTCCTTCATGTCCAGCGTGAGTCTTATAGTCCTTGTTCCTCAGAGACCAGCCCCAGTAGAACATTGTGTTCTCGCAGATCTGTTCAGCATCACGACTGTGAGAGGTTCCACACGACGTTCACATCCAGCATAGAACAGAACGAACGCAGAGCTGTGGTTTTTGTCAATGATGAATCAGGGGGGTGACTATCATGACTTTAAGTGACCATGTTTCCCAGAACGCGTTTCACAAGAAGTGGGATTGGCCGCCAAAACTAACACAAGGCTTCGTTTTTATTTATATAGCCTGACAATTGAAATAAATTAAAGTGTAAATAACTGACTCAATGACTCCGCGAATCACTAAATGACTCACTACATCAATTGAAGGTTGATTTATGAAATAAAAAGAACGATTCATTTGCGTTTCAAGTGACTCTGCAAAAAATCTCTAAACGCTGCTTTTATTGATTTATGAAATCACCGAAATGAATCAGTTCTTTTCAGCATACATGTCTGAATCACTGAACTGATTCACCGCTAAGAACTTGAAGAAACACGTTTTTCATGATTTTGCTTCAGTGTGCATCCGCTCTCTGTGTCATTAGGTCACCCTGCGGGCGTTTTTCGGGCGCCCGGGTCAGTGGTTCGAGGAGAATGACCTGGATGGAGATAAAAACTCCATCTTTCACGATGTGGACGGTTCAGTCGGCGGTTACCCGGATACCTACATAAGCAGAGCGGACAACTTCCTGCTCCGTCATCCCCACTGTGTGAACAAACCGCAGTGGAACGGTTACGTCTGCAGCGGCCGTTACGCTCAGGTGAGTGGATGTGTTTATCCATCAGGCCGATTGCTCCATCATGAAGTATCTGCAGAGACTCATCCGATGTTTTGTCCTTGTATATAGTGGTTATCGGTACTGCTTTATGAATATTGATGCATTATTTGTACTAAATGGATGTTTTCAGGTGTATATTAAGACCGCAGGTGTACCCAACCTCAACCTCATCATCATCAGGGATGAGTATCCCGATAAGCCCATGATCCTGAGGGGCATTAACAGCCAGGCAGCACCATCCCAGCAGTACCAGCCGGTCCTGATGCTGAGCAAGAGCTACACACTGCACTGGAATGGACAGGCGCCCAGAGAAATCGTCCTGTCCCTCGTCAACTTCGATCTGTGAGCATGCGTTACATCATCAGTACAGGTTTATAACGTTATACAGAAATAACGTTATTCCAAAATTATTATATTTACATTACATTATACGGCAGCACGGTGGCTTAGTGGTTTAGCACGTTCAGCGCTAGGGATTCCTGGTTCGAATCGCCATCTGGGTGGAGTTTCCATGTTCTCCCCGTGTCCGCGTGGGTTTCCTCTGGGTTCTCCGGTTTCCTCCCACAGTCCAAAAACATGGATCGAGTCAATTGAGAACTCCAAATTGCCCCATATAGAGTGTGTCTGTGTAAGTGAGTGTGTGCCCAGCGATGGATTGGCACCCTGTCCTGGGTGTATCTTCCCAGCGCCCGAAACGTTCTCCCCTGGATGGGCATGGGGAACCCCCCCGCGACCCTAATAGAGGATAAAGCGGAACATGTCATTACGCTCATGAGGTAACTTTATCAATCGGCACAGTACCACATGAGTGTCCATGTCTTCAATCAGCGTACTCACTTCAGCGTACTCACTTATGCTTTTAGTGAAGTGAACAGTACAGAACAGTACAGTACAGTGCTTAACTTCCACATAATATACACTGAGTTCTCTTTATGGAGGTTAACATGGATTTATACAAATGAAGGAATTGTGTCAGAAGTGACTAAGATGCTTAACTTCAAACTCTTCACTAGGGGTGAGCTGCAATATTCGCTGATTCGACGATTCGATTCGGAGAACCGTAGTCGACTATGAACCTCATAGTCGAATGTACCATTTTGACCACATGGGGGCGTCCATGGCTGCTGCTAAGCATTAGTTTTTACATGAAATGTCTTTGTTTTCGTTATAGATATAGCCTTTGGTCAAATAAAATCATCCTAATTTCTAGAAAAAAAAAATGAAGAAAAAAAAAAGAAAAACAAAAAAAAAGGTTTTCTTTTGTTAGAAAAACAAGTAAAATATAAAAAAAATATATATTTTTTAAAAACTACGCCCTTAGCGCCATCTTGTGGTGAAATTTTAACTGCTTCGACTATCAGTCGACTATAGGGAAAATCTGACGAATCAGATTCGACTACGAAAATCTGTAGTTGAATACAGCCCTATTAGTTTTTACATGAAATGTCTTTGTTTTCGTTATATATATATAGCCTTTGTCAAATAAAATCATCCTAATTTCTAGAAAAAAAAAAAAAAAAAAAAAAAAGTTTTTCTTTTGTTTGAAAAACAAGTAAAATATAAAAAAAATATATATTTTTTAAAAACTACGCCCTTAGCGCCATCTTGTGGTGAAATTCTAACTGATTCGACTATCAGTCAACTATAGGGAAAATCTGACGAATCAGATTCGACTATGAAAATCCTTAGATGAATACAGCCCTACTCTTCAGATTGATGAGCAACCCATTCACACAAAATACTGACCAAGTCAACATCGCATGTGGTCCCTTTAAATGCATCTGTACGTTTGGACGTGAATATCTTTTGTGTGTTGCAGAGACGACTGGGCTCTTCTAGGTCTCTGCTATCCACCAGACACGGCTTTCCAGGTGATTTCGGATTTCTACGACAGACAGAACAACGTGTTTGACGGCATGGAGGACTACGGTCCCGTCTCCTCACTGGACGAGCTGAAGCAACGGCAGCAGCAAAGAAAGTATTATTTCGATCGTGGTGCCGGGTGAGTGTGTGTTACGCCTGTAAGGTTGCTCCCAAATGGGTCTGGAGGGGTGTTTAGATCCGGTTTATCCAATCATGAGGCTGCAACTGGGATTTATTCAGTATTTCCTATTAATAATTAATATTTCCGTAACAGTAACTTCAGAATAGGGCTGTATTCAACTACAGATTTTCGTAGTCGAAATCTGATTCGTCAGATTTTCCCTATAGTCGACTGATAGTCGAATCAGTTAAAACTTCACCACAAGATGGCGCTATAAGCATAGTTTTTAAAAAAGATTTTTTTTTTTTTTATATTTTACTTGTTTTTCTAACAAAAGAAAAACTTTTTTTTTTGTTTTTGCTTTTTTTTTTTTTTTTCTAGAAATTATGATGATTTTATTTGACAAAAGGCTATATATATAACGAAAACAAAGACATTTCTTGTCAAAACTAATGCTTAGCAGCAGCCATGGACACCCCCATGTGGTCAAAATGGTACATTCGACTATGAGGTTCATAGTCGACTACGGTTCTCCGAATCGAATCGTCGAATCAGCGAATATTGCAGCTCACCCCTACTTCAGAATATGTTTTTTATTTTTTTTTTTATTTTAAATTGTGGTATATTTTCTCAATTAGAAGCCAGGTAATCTTTAACGAGCTCTGTGTTCCTTCCCTCAGTTTGCTCTGGTTGTACACGCGAGCGCGACACGGACGGAACGGCCTCAGTTACTGCTCCAGCCGAGGCTGTGAGCGGGTGAAGATCACCGCCACCATGAGCAGCAAGCAGACGTGTAACTGCACGGCGGCTGCCTACCCCAAGTACACCATGACGCCAAGTGCCCAAGTACCCATGCCTGACCTCAGCGACAATTCCTGCCCCAACTGCGGCACCTCGAATGTAAGCGTGAGAGGATCACAAAGTCAAAAGACGCCACCTGCTGGACACCACATGCCAAAGTCATGGTCTGCTAAATGACCCAATTTAAGTCAGCTTGTGCTTCTTTCCTTAGCTGGTGTTCTCCAGTGAGCCGTGGAACAGCTACCTCCAAACGCAGATCAAATCCCTCAACGTGTCCGAGGAGCAGAGGAATGACACGCAAGCCTTCATCACTGTGAGCAACGGAACCCACTGCAGACAGAACCGGCGGTTTAGGAACCAGAACCGGAACACTCACACGATGTCTTTGCTTTCTGTTTTTTTTTTTTTTTTTTTTTTTTTTTTTTTTTCTCCCCTCTTTATTTTTTTTTTAGGTTAGCACCAGACACTTTAACCTGACCCGCGCCGGCGTCCTGATGGTTACGGTGGACGCCTGCACCGGCACTGTCACCAAGAATTCATTCTTTACAAAGCTGGACTCCAAAATGGAGCAGTTCATCAAAACAGGGATTCCAGAACGGTGGGTTTGACCATCATTCATCCATTATGTTCCGATTTATCCTCTATTAGGGTCATGGGGGGGGGGTTCCCCATGCTCATCCAGGGGAGAACGTTTCGGGCGCTGGGCAGATACACCCAGGACAGGGTGCCAATCTATCGCTGGGCACACACTCATACACACTCTATATGGGGCAATTTGGAGAACTCAATTAACTTTTTTTCATTCATTCATTCATTATCTTCCGCTTTATCCTCTATTAGGGTCGCGGGGGGGGGGTTCCCCATGCCCATCCAAGGGAGAACGTTTCGGGCGCTGGGCAGATAGACCCAGGACAGGGTGCCAATCTACTGCTGGGCACACACTCACACACTCTATATGGGGCAATTTGGAGAACTCGATTGACTTGATCCATGTTTTTTGGACTGTGGGAGGAAAGCGGAGAACCCGGAGGAAACCCACGCGGACACGGGGAGAACATGGAAACTCCACCCAGATGGCGATTGGAACCGGGAATCCCTAGCGCTGAGAGGAGAACCACCGTGCCGCCGTCGTAGACAATTTTTATTCTCCATTCAGCTCATCACACCCACCACCTGCATGCACGCCCTCAGCAAAATCTTACCCTCCTGCACCTAATGTGCCCCTTTCTTTAAAAACCTGCCCCCCCCCTCAGGTCCATCGTCCTGCTGGCCTCCAGAGGAGAGCTGAAGGAATTTGCTGCCTTGGCTGAATATCTGGTTTCTTTTGGAGCAGCCAAGGAGGCGGACCTCCAGGACAAAGGTTTGTTGTGCGTGTTTAGTGAATGTTCCGCGCCTCCCCGCACTTCAGACGATTCTTCAGCGCTGAACTTCCAACAGCTGCTTTTGATGGATCTCTATTTTCTTTTCGTCTCTCGTCAGGTAGTCTCACGCTGTTCGGGTTCAGGGGAGCGGCGACGCCTCCCGCGTGGGTCTCGGTTCTGCCGAACCCGGGTCAGGAGGTGGTGGAAAAGTTCCTCCCGCTCGCCCTAGAACAATATTCATGCTCCGCTCCCACGGCGTCGCCTCAGAGGAGAGATCGCGAACTGCTGAGCGGCCTGGGAGTTACGGTGTGATGTGAAGAGGCGAGGAGGAGGAACGAATGTGAACCTCTCGATTTAATTTATTTATGAAGGGAACTGGTGTTCAGGGGGTGGGTTTTTTTTTTTTTTTGTAGAAAAAAATGTGATTGTGTGTGTGAATGAGAACCGTTGGCTGTTCGTGATTTGTACTGATTTTATATCTTTTCAGTTCTGATGATTTTTTTTTTTAAAGAGGATTTTTTTTACGTGTGTAAGGTTTGATGCATCCGCGTCGTCTTTGCCTTAAACTCAGCGAGCGTGTCGGGATGTGCTCCGGCGTCCTGAGGTTCTGCTGGTGCTTCAGTATGACGACAGAACCCTCCGCTGTCTCTTACACAGTAGGTTTAACTCTACGTTGCCGGTGACACTGATGCAGGTGCACAACACAACAGAAGAGAAGAGAAGAGCTGCTGCAGGATGTGCTGCTCGATGTGACCCACGGCAGGAAATCAGAAACAAACACAATAAAACCTAAACGGCTACACGTCCAGTAACACGCCGTAATTAAACATCCCTAAATTAATGTTTCTTTTAAAGAAGAGAAAATTAAATTGTAAGAACTTTATAACTGTAATGGCTTTCGAACCGTTTCTTTAGCGTTAAACAGGCGTGAGCAGCATCAGTGTGGTCTGAACTCTGAGGGGTGGGTGCCGTACCGATGGCAGAGGCGCTACAGTGGCACAGAGGGGGTGGTGTTTCCATCTTGCGGTACGCAGGTCCCAGGTTCTCTTCACTGGGGGAGTCGGGGTCTTTGGTCTTCGCCCTCATCCAAAGACTGATGCTGATGGGTCCGCTGGAGATGCTTCATTGTTCTGTCCATTAGAACTGTGAGTATCGGTGCTCTTTAAGGAGCGGTCCTGACCCCGGGCTGAGGGAGGAGTTGCATCATAGCTGCGGTACATTTATATTTAGTCATTCAGCAGACGCTTTTATCCAAAGCGACTTACAAATGAGAACACCAGAAGCGGAGAAAACCCAACTATGCTGTAAATTCATCAAACCTGTTATTCGATGATGTGCCCCCCCCCCCTTTTTTTTTTCCCCTCTCTTTTATTTTCTTTTCTTCTACAACAGGTATTTGTTAAAGAGATGCGTCTTAAGAAGTTTCTTAAAACTGTTTAGAGATTCTGCCTTACGGACAGAGTTGGGAAGAACGTTCCACCATTTTGCAGTGGTGAACACCACGGAGTGAGAATCAGCTCCTCGGTGAGGTGGAACCACCAGGGGGCGATCATCTCTGGAGCGACGTGAACGAGTCGGAGTGTATTTTGAAAAGATAGAGTGAAGGTAAGAGGGGGAAGATCCAGAAATGGTTCTGTAGGCCAGAGTCAGTGACTTGTACTGAATGCGAGCAGCTACAGGGAGCCAATGGAGGGAAGTGAGTGATGGAGTGACATGAGTTCACTTGGGGGTTAAACACGAGTCGGGCTGCAGAGTTTTGAATTAGTTGAATTAGTAGCTCAGTGGTCAGGGTGTTGGGCTATCAATCTGAAGGTTGGGGGTTCAAATCCCAGGTCCACTGAAGTTACCAGTGTGGGTCCTTGAGAAGACCCTTAACCCTCATTGCTCCAGGGATGTTGTGATGAACCCTGTGCTCACCTTGTAAGTGGCTTTGGATAAAGGCGTGCTAAATGAACGAATGTAAATCAAAACTGGGCCGAGTCCATTCATGTTTAGTAACATCAGAAGGATGAAGCTGTTCCATCGACACGTTCTTGTGGCCTGCAGCCAATCAGCTGTTGAATTTTCTGATCAAATCAGCTTTTAATTTAAATTTTATTCCAAAACAACATTGAAACCATTTTAAATCCTAAGATTAATATCAAGAAAAATGGTGAAATGTACTGAGACATAAAGCTTTAAATCAGGTGCGAGTTCGGTTCTTACATGTGTGAGAAATTAAGCACTCAGTAATGTATTTCAAACTCATTTATAAAAACAAATCAGGGGAAGGGGTGGCTTAGTGGTTTAGCACGTTCTCCTCTCAGCACTAGGGATTCCCGGTTCGATTCCCAATCTGGGTGGAGTTTCCATGTTCTCCCCGTGTCCGCGTGGGTTTCCTCCTGGTTCTCCGGTTTCCTCCCACAGTCCAAAAACATGGATCAAGTCAATTGAATTCTCCAAATTGCCCCATATAGAGTGTGTGTGTGTGAGAGTGAGTGTGTGTCCAGCGATGGATTGTTCTGGGTGTATCTGCCCAGCACCTGAAACGTTCTCCCCTGGATGGGCATGGGGAACCCTGCGACCCCAATAGAGGATAAAGCAGGAGATAATGAATGAATGAATAAATCAGGGGTAAGGCCTCATCCCACAATCTTATAAATCAGTCTTAGAATGGAAGCAACAGAGGGGCCCGTCGTAAAGGCTCCTGTACACGTTAAACATCGATGTCCCAATACTTCTGCCCTTACAGTGTAACTCTAAGAGGAATTATCTTTGGGTCTTTGTTTTAGTGTTTGTTTTATTTCTGAGTTTCTGTTTTTTGAGTAAATCTTTATACTTTGTGTTCAGATCTCTGTGTTTTTTCTTATCGCTACATTTATGCAGCAAATTCAGATTAAATATCAACAAAGTTCAATTTTTTTACTTAAACTTCATTTGGTTCAAAAAAATTTCAGCCGCAATTATTTAAAATTAATTTATATATTATTTACCACAGTTACTAAAACAATGGTGTAACGTTACCACTAGATGGCAGCGTTGAGTCAGTACCGTTGCGAAGTACAACAAACACTGAAAGCACTGAATTGCCTTTACACACAAACAACAGAACATTAATTATTAAGAAAATTCACTTTAAATTCCTATTTATTTGACACTTTATTACATTTTAACTCTTTAATGTCTTACGTTGCTTTTATTTTCGTCAGTATTTGTTCAGTTTCTTTTAATTATTCTTTTAAGTAATTATTATGGGAATTATTCTCTTTTTAAACTAAATAATAAAAAAAAACCTGCTCTGTTTTGATAAGATAGAAGTAGCTTTTTATTTCCCAGCATGCCTCACTCTGCAAGCTGCAATTAAGCTTCGGTACAAAGCGCGACAGGATGCTTTAATAAACGCGGCTCTTTGATGGATTAAAGTTAAATGAAGTTTGTTCAGGTGCAGAGCTTTAGAACCGTGAGCTGCATTTCAACTCTGAAAGCACAGGGACGTCCCTGACTCCCTGCACCGTGTACCCAACCTCCAGCATCTCCATTCACACCCACTGCACATCTGCAATGAGGTTTCTTTTGTTGCTTGTTTTTTTTTTTATTTTTTTATTTTTTTTTATTCACTCCTCCACGTTCCTCAATTAGTGGTTTTATTTATTACATTTCCTACAATAAAGTTCTAACTCAGCACAGATATAGAGACATTTAATCACCACATTAAATTTATTTAATCAATCAGACTAATTAGTGACATAGTAAAAAAAAAACGTACATGGATTTTGGAATGAATAAATGTTAAGGGTGCGGCTCAGATTTAAGATCTTATGTTTGTACATGCAGGCGGCACGGTGGCTTACTGGTTTAGCACGTTCTCCTCTCAGCGCTAGGGATTCCCGGTTCGAATCCCCATCTGGGTGGAGTTTCCATGTTCTCCCCGTGTCTGCGTGGGTTTCCTCCGGGTTCTCCGGTTTCCTCCCACAGTCCAAAAACATGGATCAAGTCAATTGAATTCTCAAAAATTGCCCCATATAGAGTGTGTCTGTGTGAGTGAGTGTGTGCCCAGCGATGGATTGGCGCCCTGTCCTGGGTCTATCTGCCCAGCGCCCGAGACGTTCTCCCCTGGATGGGCATGGGGAACCCCACCGCGACCCTAATAGAGGATAAAGCGGGAGATAATGAATGAATGAATGAATGTTTGTACATTATGTGCATCCATCCATTATCTCCCTCTTTATCCTCTATTAGGGTCGTGGGGGGGGGGTTCCCCATGCCCATCCAGGGGATAACGTTTCGGGCGCCGGGCAGATACACACAGAACAGGGGGGCCATCTATCGCTGGACACACACTCACTCACTCACACAGACACACTCTATATGGGGCAATTTGGAGAATTCAGTAGACTTGATCCATGTTTTTAGACTGTGGGAGGAAACACGGACACGGGGAGAACATGGAACTCCACCCAGATTGGAATTCGAAACCTGGAATCCCTAACGCTGAGAGGCGAACATGCCAAACCACTAAGCCACCGTGCCGCCCTACATTATGTACAAACATATGTAATTACAGCACATGTATTATTACAATACAGGAGTATTTTCATTCTCAAATCCTCCAGCTGTATAAAATGCACATTGTATATAAAAATATAAACCCATAATCCACACAGCATATGTCTCATCATCCTGCTCAGTACGAGTGGCTCTGTCAGCGTCTCTGCGAATGTGTTGTGCAGCAGCAAGTAAGGATGTTCCTGCACAGACCAAGCATGGGGTTGTGAATAATTAAACAGGCCTGAAAGCTGCAAAAGGGGGCACTGCCATGGTAACGACCTCCCATCGATCGGGCACACGGTGGGGTAATGTAAATGCCGCCTCTAATGTCAGCCGAGGATTTATTAAATCACTCAAACTGCTTCGTTAATCCTGCCAAAATAAATCAGAACCACCTCGGCGAACGGCGCCTGAGATCCGTAATCCCTCTGGACTTTCTGAAGTTACACAACCACACAATTTTGCTCTGCTTTCGTTCTTAAAGAAAATCTCCCTCTGCTCTGACTGTTTCAAACAGACTTGCATGAACAGTTAACCTGTAATCCCGCTGCTCCAGTCAGCGCAGTGAGTCCAGAGACTCTCACACAAGCACTTGAAGTAAGAGGATCTGTATACAGAGCTCCAGGGCACCTGCACTAGCTTACTTAAATCTCCATAGAGAAAAGTCAGTTTGATGTTTGCCTGAAACCTAAGTACCCACAGAGAAAGCCTATGTAGCTGGTGGGGAGAACCTAACAAACTGCACCAACCTGATCAACTAGCTGTTGATCAGTAGATTCTGATATAATAATTAGCTCTCGCGATATTGAGAGACTTAATCAGTAGTTCTAAAGCAGGAACATCAGGTCCTGGTTCTGTTGATCAATTGTCTTATTGTTCTTAGCTGCAGACATAAAGCAGCACACCTGATTCAGATAATTAACGCTTTCTGAAGGGGTTAAGTTCTCCCCGTGTCCGTGTGGGTTTCCTCCGGGTTCTCCGGTTTCCTCCCACAGTCCAAAAACATGGATCAAGTTAATTGAGTTCTCTAAATTGCCCCATATAGAGTGTGTTTGAGTGAGTGAGTGTGTGCCCAGCGATGGATTGGCGCCCTGTCCTGGGTGTGTCTGCCCAGCGCCCGAGACGTTCTCCCCTGGATGGGCATGGGGAACCCCACCGCGACCCTAATAGAGGATAAAGCGGGAGATAATGAATGAATGAATGAATGAATGAATGTAGGGGTTAATTGGTGCGTCAGGTCAATTAAGGACTGAAGAATTTAATTAGCCAGCAGGAGGAAGCTTGTGGTTTGAAGAAAGCTCAAGAAAAAACCTATGTAGCTGGTGGGGAGAACCTAACAAATTGCACCAACCTGATCAACTAGCTGTTGATCAGTAGATTCTGATATAATAATTAGCTCTTGTGATACTGAGAGACTTAATCTGTAGTTCTAAAGCAGGAACATCAGGTCCTGGTTCTGATGATCAATTGTCTTATTGTTCTGCAGACATAAAGCAGCACACCTGATTCAGATAATTAATTAGCCGGCAGGAGGAAGCTTGTGGTTTGAAGAAAGCTCAAGTATTCCCAAGTACTGAGCTGATGGTTACACATTTGCAGCCTTAGATCTGTCAGAACCCGTGAGTTGGCTGTTTTGTAAGATCTGAACCAGGTGAGAAAGCCTTTTACACCCATCAGCTTTTAAAAGTAAACCTTAATGTTTCACTGGATGACTGAATGTGCTGATGAGGCTCCTCTGTGTTCACATCAGAGTTAAAGGGGTGACCGCTTTGTTGAAGACAACAGCACAGCATTAATCATTAATTAATTCATTCATTCATTATCTCCCGTTTTATCCTCTATTAGGGTCGCGGTGGGGTTCCCCATGCCCATCCAGGGGAGAACGTCTCGGGCGCTGGGCAGATAGACCCAGGACAGGGCGCCAATCCATCGCTGGACACACACTCACTCACACAGACACACTCTATATGGGGCAAATTTGAGAATTCAATTGACTTGATCCATGTTTTTGGACTGTGGGAGGAAAGCGGAGAACCCAGAGGAAACCCACGCAGACATGGGGAGAACATGGAAACTCCACCCAGATGGGGATTCGAACCGGGAATCCCTAGTGCTGAGAGGCGAACGTGCTAAACCACTAAGCCACCGTGCCGCCCAGCATTAATCAGCATGATTTAATATTTACCTTCTCCGTTCTGACTCCATTAAGACTTTTACTTTCAACTACTTTCTTCTGCTTAAACTGAACCCTCAGCTTAAAACAAACGATGCAATAAAGCTCAACCAAGACGAGATCAATCTGCATTATTGTCCCTCTATTGTGAATTTTTAATGTGGTGATTTAATCCACTGCAGGGACAATATCAATTAGAAGATGTCTGCACGACACTAACATTATTCATTATCTCCCGCTTTATCCTCTATTAGGGTCGCGGTGGGGTTCCCCATGCCCATCCAGGGGAGAACGTTTCAGGCGCTGGGCAGATAGACCCAGGACAGGACGCCAATCTATCGCTGGGCACACACTCACTCACACAGACACACTCTATATGGGGCAATTTTGAGAATTCAATTAACTTGATCCATGTTTTTGAACTGTGGGAGGAAACCGGGGAACCCGGAGGAAACCCACGCAGACACGGGGAGAACATGGAAACTCCACCCAGATGGGGATTCGAACCGGGAATCCCTAGCGCTGAGAGGCGAACGTGCTAAACCACTAAGCCACCGTGCCGCCCGACACTAACATGTCTGTTTTAATTTAAAACTGAATTTCTATTCAGGTCGGTGGGAAGTTTTATTTGGTTTTTAAACAGACTATACGACTGCTTTGGATTTATTGCGCGTTACATTCGGCCCATCAGTTCGGCTCTCGCGGCAGTTCCAGCTTCTTGTGTGATCCCTTGGGACGCCTCTCGGTCCAGCCTGCTTCCAAAGTATCTATTATGGGCAGCTTTTTAGCAATATGTTCTCATACAGAATACGAAATGGAAAAATCTCCAACTGGCTATTGATGCTTGAGCCTCAACAAAAGTAGCAGCTGCATCTGATAATGAAGAGCAGAATGCCAGATTCTCACACCACACCGAACACATCGTGTCCTCGGTGAAGTCCGTCCGTCCTGACGTGCGTCCATCATGTTACCTGGAGACGGGCATCACTTGCAATCAGAAGCTTTTGAATTCTTGAAAGGGTGAAGAGCGCTGGAGATTATGGATGATGGGGGTTTTATTGCGGGTTTCCATGGAGGCGTTTGGCGTGTGTGGGACCAGCGTTGCTCCATTCGGCCCGGTGATGGATTATGGATTTTTCTGAGGCGGTTAGAAACACACTCAGTCGGTGCTGATTAGATTTCGTTTTCATTAAACGCTTTCAGATCAGCTGCTTTCGTTTTGATTCCTCCGCTTCAGCTCACCCTGCGCTGCTAATGTATACGATCTACCATCTCAAAGATTTCATACACCATCATGTTCTCCGTGTTACCTTTTAAAATGTTCTGGTTAAAGGAACGTTCGGAAAGAAATCGTCCAATTAGAAAGCTGCTTAATGGCATCATCTTCTTCTTTCGGCTGTGTCCAATAGGAGGAGCCATAGTGGGTCACTATTCTCCATCTCGCCTTGGTCTGAGTATCCTCCAATCTTTAGCATGTCCTCCACTCATCTTTGGCCTTCCTCTCCTCCTGCTATTTGGAGGCATCATCCTCAGCATCCTGCTGTCAATATTCATTCATTCATTCATTATCACCCGCTTTATCCTCTATTAGGGTCGTGGTGGGGTTCCCCATGCCCATCCAGGGGAGAACTTCTCGGGCGCTGGGCAGATACACCCAGGATGGGGCGCCAATCCATCGCTGGGCACACACTCACTCACTCAGACACACTCTATATGGGGCAATTTGGAGAACTCAATTAACTTGATCCATGTTTTTGGACTGTGGGAGGAAACCGGAGAACCCGGAGGAAACCCACGCGGACACGGGGAGAACATGGAAACTCCACCCAGATGGGGATTCGAACCGGGAATCCCTAGCGCTGAGAGGCGAACGTGCTAACCACTATGCCACTGTGCCGCGCCTGCTGTCAATATAATAATAATAATAATTCATTCATTCATTATCTCCCGCTTTATCCTCTATTAGGGTTACAGTGGGGTTCCCCATGCCCATCCAGGGGAGAACGTCTCGGGTGCTGGGCAGATACACCCAGGACGGGGCGCCAATCCATCGCTGGGCACACACTCACTCACTCAGACACACTCTATATGGGGCAATTTGGAGAACTCAATTAACTTGATCCATGTTTTTGGACTGTGGGAGGAAACCGGAGAACCCGGAGGAAACCCACGCGGACACGGGGAGAACATGGAAACTCCACCCAGATGGGGATTCGAACCGGGAATCCCTAGCGCTGAGAGGCGAACGTGCTAACCACTATGCCACTGTGCCGCGCCTGCTGTCAATATAATAATAATAATAATTCATTCATTCATTATCTCCCGCTTTATCCTCTATTAGGGTTACAGTGGGGTTCCCCATGCCCATCCAGGGGAGAACGTCTCGGGTGCTGGGCAGATACACCCAGGACGGGGCGCCAATCCATCGCTGGGCACACACTCACTCACTCAGACACACTCTATATGGGGCAATTTGGAGAACTCAATTAACTTGATCCATGTTTTTGGACTGTGGGAGGAAAGCGGAGAACCCGGAGGAAACCCACGCGGACACGGGGAGAACATGGAAACTCCACCCAGATGGGGATTCGAACCGGGAATCCTTAGAGCTGAGAGGCGAACGTGCTAAACCACTAAGCCACTGTGCTGCGCCTGCTGTCAATATAATAATAATAATAATAATAATAATAATAATAATAATAATAATTTTATTTGTATAGCGCCTTTCCTAAAAACTCAAAGCGCTTACCAGCAAAGACATACATACAAACACAAGAAAAATACAAATAAACAGCAAGTAAAAATAACAATAGCATGGAGTAGAATGTAAGAAAAGTAAAAAAATAGAACAAAAACATAAAAGATATGTAAAGGAGATTGTAAATGCCTACCAAAAAAAAAAAAAAAAAAAAAAAAAAAAAAAAAAAAACCCTCCCTCTGGACATGCCCAAACCACATCGATGTTCCATCCATTCCATCTCCGTCTGCATTGCTTCCAGTGAGAATCACAGCATCTCCAACAAGTTCAGTCCTCTCCTGCCTGTTAATACAATCATGGAATCTAATGTGATGTGTGAATATTATGATGTCATAATGTTTGTTAGAAGCCTGATCTTTGGTGTATTATTGTAACAAAGGGCTTCATTTTAATCCATTTGTAACTAGTTTTGCCACAAACATGTCTGTACTTGACTCTTGTGGTTTAACCGACTCTCTCTCCTCTTCTCTCTTCCTCCCTCTGTCTCTCTGTCATCCTCTTCAGAGCCAGCGGGGAGCTCGTCATTAATTCATTGCCCCAGCCAAATTACCGCTCGTTAGCCTCCAACTGTTTGCTTTATTTTATTTGACATCATTAGTCTCGTCCCCCTCCATACAGGAGAGCTTATAGCTCGCTCACCTAGCAACTTGCATCTTCTCCATGTCACCGACTCCCCCCACCCCCTACAGGTGTCGAACGTCCATGTGCTGCCCCAGTGCCAACCCCCCAGATGATGTGCAGCATCCGTTCACCAATTCATCCCTCCGTTGCCGCCTTCGCTCTTCACGTTTCGGGTGGGGGCTCCTGTGGCCTTCCGTTATTGCCCTCTGAAGATCAGGCCAGTGGCAGGTCTCATGGGAGCGTATGAAGGTGCCACTTTCCATTTTGCCTCTTTGCCGGAGTTTGCCGTCAGGTCTGACGTGGTGCGTTTGTGGAGTCGAAGGGAAAGCCGCTGATGTCCGACGTCTTGCAGGCTCAGGGTGATCTTTTTTGAAACCATCACCTGTGGCCCATAAGACAGTTCTACAGTTTTTAAAAGGCGCTTTTATTCCACGTTCTCCTTTTTGGGATTCGGAAGGCTATTCCGATTGAGGCAGTGGATACGTGAAGAAAAGGACTTTTACACTGGTAAGAACTCTTTATATTCATATTTTAAGAGATAATGATTTTAAACGGTATGTGTCTATACTTATAATTATGATGCTGTAATGAATGGCCACACATATGACTAATGTCATGCTTTACTTTATGGAAGATTGTGAAACATAAAGTTCTTTTTGCTGTCAGTAATCAGGGGCTTGGAAGGTTCCTTGTGCATGATGCTCAACTTCTGAAAACCGTATATGGAAGATGTCAGGAACTGGAGACTATGGAATTTAAATTTTGCTCTTGTTGGCGACAAACGAGAAACCGTGTGACTGTTCAGACCATAATGGACATTTTTATGACTACGACTTGCACATTTAGATGATGACAAAGTGATGTTTCAGTCCCCAACACCCCTGGCCTGGCTGTGTCATGGGTGGGAGGCCGGATCAGGGAACCTGACGCTGTAGCAGGGTTCTGTACTAGAGCCATGTGATGGAAAAGACACCGGCAGGTGATGAATCTCTCTGTTGGTTGGTGGAGAAGAAGCTGTTGGTGTACTGTAAGTGTGATGGAGGAAGTGGTATTACAGAGGTAAACTGGATGGAGAACAAAATGCAACTCCTGGCTACAGATTAATGTGCAAATACATCGCAGTCTTCACAGGAACACAATCATGCTGAAATAAGAGTCCTGAATCCAACTTCACCGTGATGGAGATCCATATTTATCTTTAGTGATAACGTTTACATTACACTTCATCATGATGGAAAAGGCCAAACAGGAGAAGAGAACGCACACGTCCTGCTGATCAGTGTGTGTGTGTGTGTGTTCCATCAGTGATCTTTTCAACTACCGTGTTTTTATTGGCGCTACACTGCGAATCCAGTTGCACTTTTCCCGTATGACTCACGGTTTGTATCGACTTCACAGTTGGGTCAGAAAATCTGCTCCCTCTGAATCTCAGTGCTCATCATGCCTGTAGTGTGTGTGTGTGTGTGTGTGTGGGGTAAATAAATGATAGCTGTTATTCATCCACCATCTGTGACCACGCGCTTACTAAGAGGGTTTCTCCACCATATGCTTTTTCTGATGGGGGGGGAAATAGATTGTCGCAGAGTATTTTCTTTGCGTGCTCATAATTACACTGAAATGTCCTGATCAACGGTCCTGTCCGTCATTAGAACGACAATCCTCTGTTGACAAACACGCTATAATAACCAAGTCATGTGTGAAACTGAATGTTCCCGAAATCCCAGTTCCATCGTGCCGTTCTCGTCCCGGAACATGTCTGCGTCGTCAGGGAGGAATGAATTCACATTCAGTACATTCAGGTAAACGGCTGACCTCATTTAATGACCACATCATAATCTAACTTTGAGCTCTAACAGCTTTCGCTCTTCTGGAAAGGTTTTTAAAATTCATTCATTCATTCATTATCTCCCGCTTTATCCCTTTATTATGGTCGCGGTGGGGTTCCCCATGCCCATCCAGGGGAGAACGTTTCGGGCGCTGGGCAGATAGACCCAGGACAGGGCGCCAATCCATCGCTGGGCACACACTCACACACACAAACACACTCTATATGGGGCAATTTGGAGAATTCAATTGACTTCATCCATGTTTTTGGACTGTGGGAGGAAAGCGGGGAACCCGGAGGAAACCCACGCCGACACGGGGAGAACATGGAAACTCCACCCAGATGGGGATTCGAACCGGGAATCACTAGCGCTGAGAGGCGAACATGCTAAACCACTAAGCCACCGAGCCGCCAGGTTTTTAAAATGATTTTTGAAATGTCTGAAAATTTTTGTGAATGAATTCAGAAGATCCTCTGTGAGATCTGACGCTTTGTTGCCTCACAAACTCCCTTCTAGTTCATTCCTGAAGGGCTCAATGGGGTTGAGGTCAGGCCTCTATGCAGGCATGTCGAATTACGCCACACCGAACTTGCGTATGCACTCACTGAACCTTTATGCAGTGAGACAGTCATGCTGGATGAGAAGGGTCTTTCCTAATCGGGTTTTGTAACGTTAGAAGCATATATCCTAAATGCATGACTAAAGGGCTTGAGTCTATACACCTTTAATCATCAGCATTTTACATTAAAGGTGTACAATAGTTCCTAATAAACTGGTGTGTGTGTATATACAATTGTGGGAGCCACAACCTGTTTCACACTGGTGACCTCATGTTGTGATGGCGAGCTGGTCCTCACAATGTAACTCGTTAAGTATTAAAGTGAAATTAAGTTTCATGGTTGAGGAAAGTCTACGATATAAATAATAAATAAATAAATTGAGTCATTTATTGGACGCTTTTATCCAAAGCGACTTACAAGGTGAGCACAGGGTTCATCACAACATCCCTGGAGCAATGAGGGTTAAGGGTCTTGCTCAAGGACCCACACTGGTAACTTCAGTGGACCTGGGATTTGAACCCCAACCTTCAGATTGATAGCCCAACACCATAACCACTGAACTAACCCACCCTGATATGAATGGAAGTCAATGTGTGTGTGTGTGTGTGGATGTTTAACATGCAGCAGGTGAATGAATGAATGATTGGAAGTTGACTCACATTTTTTTGTCTCAATGTGACTTTTATGGACTATTATTTTGCACTTGACGTACATGAGTAATTTGTAATTAGACCTGGTCCACAGATCAATTAGACCTCAGCTGATTGAAAGCATTCGGCTAAGAAATCCAATTAAATTTTCTTTGGAATAGTTTCATTACACGATGAGGGAGCTGAATTACTGATGGCTCTACACTGTTAAAAATGCCCCCCCCCCCCACCCCCCCAATCTTTTTATTAATTATCAAAAGGAGGTGGAAATCAGATGGCGGGTTAAGAAGATGAGGATGAGCTGTTCCACGTCTTAAACACTCTCTGTGGTCACATGGTCCTTGACACTAAAATGACAGCCGTACACAAACCTGAGGGATCGAGACCCTCTGCCAATGTGAGTTTCACAAAACGGCCGCCTGCCGGATTTTTCCGACAGATAAATAAGCTTTAATCGGAGAGGTGACGGCCTCAGAGGAGAGTGTGAATCGAGGTGAAATGGAAAAGTGACAGTAATGGGTATAATGAGGGAGGCATGAGGGAGGGGTGGGGAGTGAGGACGGGGTCAGGGCAAGTTGGCTGAAACAAAACGAGTGGGAGAATAAAAGTGAAAAAATGAATAAAAAGAAAAACAACTCCGACGTTCTCAGGTGGAACACCTACGCCAGGTTCACACACGATGAAAAAAAAAAAAAAAACGTTTTGGCAGCAACGTAGGAGGCAGCAACTGCACACCTGATTCAAAATGTTGAAATGTGGTAATTAAGCTTTTTTTTTACTTTTGGTACATTTTAAAAAGATTTCAGAGTAAAAACTTTTTTGTTGGTTTCTTTGATCTGATGTCTGCATGCAGTCTGATCAGCTCCAGTGTTCTGATGGTCATGATTATATTTACTAGTTGTGGGGGGTGTCTGGTAACTCTTTTACTGGTTTTATGCTTCTTTTACCCTGATTTTTTTTTTTTTTTTTTTTTTTTTTTTTTTTTTTTAATGGGATTTTATGGACTTTAACTTTCCACCTGCTCAATGAAAAAGTAGGAGTATATTGGACAGGTAAAGGTTCACCCACCCTGTACAATGTAATGGTTTTGGTTTTAACACTGAGACAGTGTTTATCTAACGACTTCCATCACCTTCAGCATAATAACCTAGATTTGTACCGCCTGCAATACCACCGATCACCACTGAGGGTCGTTTCTCAGTAATATCAGCTGAGTTTAGTATGTTCGGAACCTTTTGAGACACCAATTGAGCTTTGAAGACCTGGTCGAGACATAAAAGATTAATCTTTTGGAATTTCTGTGACCTTCACAAATCAAATTCAGAACATCAGTCCCATTAAACATGTTTACATTGAACTGAATAATGAATGGGGCGACACGGTGGCTTAGTGGTTAGCATGTTCTCCTCTCAGCACTAGGGATTCCCGGTTCGAATCCCCATCTGGGTGGAGTTTCCATGTTCTCGCCGTGTCCCCGTAGGTTTCCTCCGGGTTCTCCGGTTTCCTCCCACAGTCCAAAAACATGGATCAAGTCAATTGAATTCTCAAAATTGCCCCATATAGAGTGTGTGTGTGTGAGTGAGTGTGTGCCCAGCGATGGATTGACGCCCTGTCCTGGGTCTATCTGCCCAGCGGCTGAGATGTTCTCCCCTGGATGGGCATGGGGAACCCCACCGTGACCCTAATAGAGGATAAAGCGGGAGATAATGAATGAATAATGATTAGAACTTCCAATAAACATGCTGCACAATCACCCGTCCACCTTAAACAGCTGTGATGGTCCCATGCATTTCTGAACATGTACTTTGCATGCTGAATATTAAAGCACAACCCCTCGGACGTGCCTGATCTCTGGACCTTGTGTTCTGTTGAGTTTGAGGACTTGACATTTTACACCAGATTTAAATGGATTTCTTTTTTTTTTTTTTTTTAAACGCTCATTCTCTCGTCCACTCTGAGATAATTGCCCTCTGCTCTTGTATTTTGCAATAAAAATGTATTTGACCTTTTTAATAAAACATAAAGCATTCGACTCAAATTTCTTTCTTTCCCCTCACACATTCAGATACCAGGACCCCATGACAAGAAAATCCCAGACCAGACGAGCGCTGCAACCTCACGGCAGTGAGATGAAGGTAGGGATGATTTTTCACATGTTAATTTGGTGCTCTTGTGCTGATAGTAAAGACTGGGTACGCTGAATTTGGGCAGTCACAAGCATGTGCAGGTCAAGAGACTGTTTTTCGAAAACAAGCTGACCTTTTTGGTCTATACACATAATGAAATCATCATAAGATATTGAGATATCAAAGGGTTGCATTAAGCACTTGCCCCAGTGCCCTAAAGTAAACATTCAAAAGTTAAGATGTGGTTCACAAACTTTGCACAAGTGTATATGTGATAATAAAGTCACATTACAACTTAATATTAAATGTCTTATTACAGAAGCAGAACGTGGGTTTTGTGACCTACACTCAAGCTTTATTCAGTAAATAAGAAGAAATAAGAGATTTTAAAAAGCAGCTTCTCCCGAGTTCTTATTTGAAGTCTGTTCACTATTATACTTCTATAGTCTGGAATTTAATTCGGCAGAACGGCTAATTGTAGGAGAATCACCTCCATCATTACTTTTAGTCTTAAACTCCCAGGACAGCTGTGGTGCCAACTAATAAAGTCAGCCAGCTGTCTAGCTGAGGAACGCTGGCGGTTTTAATTTGCTCTTTAGAAGTCTGTTCCTGAATGATTTTAAATGGCAGCTGACCAAAATGAGCCGAGGGAGTTATCTGTTCGTTTCCTACATGAATTTGATTTCAAACGGAACAGCGTACACATTTGTAAGAAAATAAATGTTTGTTGTTCCAAAATGGAATATGCCTGTGTTTTGGGGAATCAGCTTTGATTTTAATCACAAAGAGGGTCGTTATGGGTTCTTCTTTATATGATGCAGTTTTTGCTTCAAATTTTGTTTTTTGATTGAATTTTTCTTTATTAATATAATTTTGTTCGCCTCTCAGCACTAGGGATTCCCGGTTCGAATCCCCATCTGGGTGGAGTTTCCATGTTCTCCCCGTGTCTGCGTGGGTTTCCTCCGGGTTCTCCGGTTTCCTCCCACAGTCCAAAAATATGGATCAAGTCAATTGAGTTCTCCAAATTGCCCCATATAGAGTGTGTCTGTGTGAGTGAGTGTGTGCCCAGCAATGGATTGGCGCCCTGTCCTTGGTGTATCTGCCCAGCACCCGAAACGTTCTCCCCTGGATGGGCATGGGGAACCCCCCCGCGACCCTAATAGAGGATAAAGCGGAAGATAATTGATGGATGAATGAATATAATTTTGCAACGTCATCAAATTTATCCCATGTATATTTAAATCACACGTTCATCAGCTTTGTGTCAGTCTGAACACTGTGCTTTTTAGTTTCTTGGTTACAAGTTTACATTATTTTCTTTAGAAAGACATCTGCATTTGCAGGGACTTTAATCATTGTTCATAACTTGTTATATATTTGTGAGCACTTCATTAGACTATACACTTGTGATAGAGCGTGTGGTTCACTCTTGATCCTGAATGTTGTGTGTTACAGTTACTCTAAAGTTTGTGTAACCAACAGTTTTCTGTGTGGGTTGAAACTCTTGCCTGAAGGTGTCTGTGTTGAAGGATCCAAGCTCCTCTTCATGTACAGCTTTTTGATTTGTGTTCTGATTTGACTTCTGTTCATATTTCGTTGCGTTAGTGTTAAATGTTGCTCACCTAAAAGTGTAATTAGTAAAATTAAGTCGTGTTTCCCTCTTTAATTTCTCTCTCTTCATTTTCCTGCTTCATTTGCTGGTCTTTGGTTAAAATTTGTTTTTCTCGTCGGGATTCTGGTTCTGTGATTCCATTTGATTTTCTCTCATTGTGGTTTTGTTGGTGTCCTGTGAGATGGCAGTTCCAGTTTTGTTTGGTCACATCACAGAACCTGGTTGAACCATCGTGAGTCTGACAGACTTGTGAGTGAGCTCATTAATGCCGTATGAACATCTCACACCAGCAGTGTGTCATTTCTTGAGATCATGTTCGAGTCAGAGAATCACCGGAGTGGCTGCCTTTTACACTGAGATTAGTTGGAAGTCTCATGGGACATGCTGAAATGGTTGGTTTAACTTAAACTTGACTTGTGAACTTGCTTGGTTTACCCGTTACATTGCTCATTACCTCCATGTGGTTAGCCCCACCCACTTGTCAAGAAATTGTCTCATAAATTTCACTTGTGTTTGATTAAAATGCATCTTAAATGACTGTAGTCACTGTAGTTCTGGTGTACTGAATATCAGCGTGGCTCTGACGCACTGAAAATAATCACAGATATGGTGACATTCACTAAACAGTACAAACTAGGGCTGTATTCAACTAAGGATTTTCATAGTCGAATCTGATTCGTCAGATTTTCCCTATAGTCGAATCAGTTAAAATTTCACCACAAGATGGCGCTATAAGCGTGGTTTTTGAAAAAGTTTATTTTTTTATATTTTACTTGTTTTTCTAGAGCACCGTAAATGGGATCCCCGTTCTGGACTTTTTTCCACTTCAAAGGAAAAACCTAAAAAACCCCTAAAAATTAGGATGATTTTATTTGACAAAAGGCTATATATATAACGAAAACAAAGACATTTCATGTAAAAAAAAAACCTAATGCTTAGCAGCAGCCATGGGCACCTCCATGTGGTCAAAATGGTACATTCGACTATGAGGTTCATAGTCGACTACGGTTCTCCGAACCGAATCGTCGAATCAGCGAATATTGCAGCTCACCCCAAGTACAAACTGCAGCAAATTAAAATAATTAATTAAATAGGGACTGAGGGCGGCACGGTGTCTTAGTGGTTTAACACGGTCGCCTCTCAGCGCTAGGGATTCCCGGTTCGAATCCCCATCTGGGTGTAGTTTCCATGTCCTCCCCGTGTCCGCGTGGGTTTCCTCCGGGTTCTCCGGTTTCCTCCCACAGTCCAAAAACATGGATCAATTCAATTGAATTCTCCAAATTGCCCCATATAGAGTGTGTTTGTTTGTGTGAGTGAGTGTGTGCCCAGCAATGGATTGGCGCCCCGTCCTGGGTGTATCTGCCCAGCGCCAGAGATGTTCTCCCCTGGATGGGCATGGGGAACCCCACCGCGACCCTAATAGAGGATAAAGCGGGAGATAATGGATGGATGAATGAATGAAATAGGGACTGTTTATGAGTGACACAAACATGAGCATCATTCTTTCTTTCTCCAGACAAACATTCATTTTAAACTGCGCCTCATTGGTCAGATTGTTGTTCGTTGTGATGCAGAGAGATTCCACGGTTCTTTCATCTGCTTTACATTCGGGATTATTCAGGAGAAAACCTTGCGATCCACATATTTCGTTTGGTAGATTCATATTTTTGCCTAAAGCTCCTCTGATACAACCCATCTGCTTCCCAGCGGGGCTGGAAACTCCCATGAAGCAATTCATTATGTTTTACTGATATACAATCATGTTTAAAAAAATAAAATCACTGAGCTGTTGTAATATAGATAAAGATAATAAAATAAATTTAGTTCTAACAAACCTTCTAATTGCAATAATCTGTGTTAGCGTTTGGTTGTAACCGGTGGCTTGGAGAGATAATTAGTATTAAAAATTCCTGGTGCTGTTATTCTTTCTAGCTGTGTTTGGACTTTTTACTCGTTACCTGATTCATCATCTACATTTACCATCATTATTCATAAAGAAGATAAGAAGACTTTTTAGACATTGAATATATTTTTTTTTCAGATCACTAACATGCAAATCGCTCAATAAAACAATTCAGATGAACAGACAGAGAAGCAGCTCACCTGCAGCAATTATATAAACCTTAAAATTAAAATATTTGCCCTGTGTCACTTTTAGCAAATCAAATCAGAAGACGTTTTATTTTACATTTCATTGTCTAAATGTAGGCGGCACGGTGGCTTAGTGGTTTAGCATGTTCTCCTCTCAGCACTAGGGATTCCCGGTTCGAATCCCCATCTGGGTGGAGTTTCCATGTTCTCCCCGTGTCCGCGTGGGTTTCCTCCGGGTTCTCCGGTTTCCTCCCACAGTCCAAAAACATGGATCAAGTCAATTGAATTCTCAAAAAAATTGCCCCACATAGAGTGTGTATGCGTGCGTGTCCGTGTGAGTGAGTGTGTGCCCAGCAATGGATTGGCGCCCTGTCCTGGGTGTATCTGCCCAGCGCCACGAGACGTTC
Source organism: Corydoras sp. C115 (assembly GCA_019802505.1). Lineage (NCBI taxonomy): Eukaryota > Metazoa > Chordata > Actinopteri > Siluriformes > Callichthyidae > Corydoras > Corydoras sp. C115. The sequence goes on along the minus strand of JAFMOC010000215.1, from coordinate 150,526 downwards.
TCCCCTGGATGGGCTTGGGGAACCCCACCGCGACCCTGGTAGAGGATAGAGTGGGAGATAATGAATGAATGTCTAAATGTAGTGAACATCAAATTGACACAAAAAAAATCCATGTGCACTGTGGGTCAGTTTTAATAAACTGTATAATGAACAAGAAATACACTACAACTGTACATGTCTGTAATTGGAAGCAACTCCAAAACTGATAGTGATCTGTTTTGCCTACATTACTTACACACAGAAAGTTTGTCCTCCACATTTAACCCATCCATGCTGTGACACACACACATTGAGTGAAGAGAGCCTTGTACACGACACCCGGGGAGCAATCCGGGTTAGCTGCTTTCCCCAAGGGCGCTTAGGCTATGGTATTAGTGGGACCAGCAATTAAACCTGGGTCCTTAAGTTTGCAAGACTGGTTCCTTAACAAGCCTATAACATTAAAGGCATCCAAAAAAAAATCCTTGGATGGATGTAACAGCAGATTAATTAGCATTAAATGTAATTCTGGGGAATGTTCTGTTTCAGGCCAGCAGGTCAATTGGATTGTAAGATTTTTTTTTTTTTTTTTTTGGTCGTATTCTGATCAGATCTCAGCATCGGTTTGATGCCATTTGCAGTTCAGTCTGAATTTAAACCTTGTTTTGTTGCCCTTAAGCTTCTTCACACACACACACCCACCCACACCCTTGGCTTTCTATTCATTATCGTCTCATTAATAAGCAACTGTCGAACACTTGTTTCCTTCCCCGGCTTCATTTAATAGGCAGCTTCTATCGTTTTGCTTCGGTAACAAATCATAAGCATTTATCATCCTCAAAAACCCATGAGGGAAACCCATCAGCCTGCCGCACCCGTTGCTTTCTGAGAGCACGGTCATGATCTCAGAGGAACGAATCATGACTGTTTTCTTGAGGGACCCATATTGTTATAATAACAAGCGTCAAGCTGGTGTTAGGCTGCGTTGCAATCTGTACTGCGGCTCGGTGTTTGAACATGAAGGCAGGTGGAGGTTGGAAGGGCCTCACAAGGCATGGGTTTTACTTTGGGTGCTTTGGACTGTTCCCCGCTGAGCAGCCGGCGTCATGTGCATATTTTTAGTGATTAAAAACGGTGACAACGGACAAAGTGGAGGGAAAAAAAAAAAGAAGAAAAAGCAGCCGGGAAAACATTCTGCCTTCCTGAGCCTCCTGTCTCTGCTCTGGATGGAAAGAGAGATCGGCAAAGCAACAAGCGAGCCGTGGACCACACCGCGGGAGTGATGGAGCGACTGGGAGGAGAGTGAGGAAGCGAGAGAGGGAGAGCGAGAGAATAAGGGTGGGGAGCGCGAGTGGGGGATGCTGCACTTGGATCACGAGTGACTTGCTCAAACGTGGCGATTGTCTTTGCCCGCTCAATTTGAAGCCTTCGGGAGTTACGAAAATTACCTACCTAGCGGCTCAGACTTCACACACACACACACACACGTGCGCGAGCACACAAACTCTGCCGTTGTGCATTTTCGTCTGAGGCAGCGGCAGCACATGCAACAGGCTCTTGGAGGTGAACTCGTCTCGTCTCCCCCCACATTTCTTATAAAGAGGAGGGGGAACGAGGAGAGTGAGGAGAAACAGGAGAGAGATGCCTTAACTCGTGAAGCCTGAATCCGATCCAACAGTGCAGCCCAGTTTGCTCTGCGTGTCCGATTCCGACTCTGACGGGAGCGCGATCTTAAGGCCATGACCAAACGCAAGTGGGAAGGAAGAAGAGAGGGCTTCAGGGTGAACTCCACTCGAGAAGAGGCGCAAGGGCCTGGGCGCCCCACCACCAGAGGGCGCTTCTCTGAGTCCTGGAAAAGACTGAGCTCCAGACAGGGGTCTACCAAGAAATCTGCACTGGCGGCACAGCAAGCAGCGGTAAGAACCGGAATGGCATCTGTCGAAAGCTTAGTAGGTCCCTAGTATGAGGGAGACCCCCGAGGAGGTGGAGGTCTGACATCAGAGGGTCAGATAAGAGCAGTGGTCTGATGTTTACAGGAGGCTCGTTCTCCTGATCTGATCTGATTTAACCGTCTGAACTTTTTAAAATGCCATTTTACTTTTAAAGTAAAAATATTGTTTTTTTTATTTTTTATTTTTTTTAGGGATAGCTTTTTTACTGTAGTGATGTGAATCAGGCATCTAATTATTTTAATATATTTAATTAACTTAAAAGATTATCGGCACCAGATTTGTTCTGTTAATGTACATAAATACACGGGATTCCAGGTCGTTGATTCCGGAGGTTCTGTGTTGTGAATGAATCTCCCTCCTGACGGAACACAATCCTGCTGTTCTTTAAATCCAGAGACTGTTTACTGTGTTCTGAAATAAAACGCAAGGAAAAAGTTACTAATTAGCTCTTTAATAACTAGACCTAGAACTAAAGTTTTTTTTAATTGCACTGACCGTGTAATTGGTTAAATTAGATGCTTAATAAAAATAGTGTTGATTTTATGAATTAAATAGAATTTTTAAAGTTAAAATTAAAGTTTCACAATACATTTTTTTGGATCAGTTAAAAAATACAGTTTTATATTTAATCAATGAAAACAGCGACGGAATGTTTATGAAACTATATATAAAATTTTGCATGTACACTGTTTAACATGTATTTTCGGTTTAATTTGTATGTTTCACATTTTCTAACAGCCACTGTAGCTCCATTATGGTGTGTGTAAGTTTTTGCCGTTGTAGCAGAAATTTTAAATGTTTCATTTTTATTTTTGACATTTGAGCCCCTGTGTGCAAATTGATGTTTAGCGAGAACTGGTTGAGAAGTTTGGTAGGTACAGCTCACACAGATCTCTGTTATTTACCCTAATAAAAGCATAGGACTAAACTGGAGCCAGACCCAAATTCCCATAGATGCTTCAAAACCTTTAAAACCCTTTTAGTTCCTGCAGGAGCACAGGGAGCCAACATGGGTCCATATATTTTAGGTATCTACAGAGTGTCTACATGATGATGGGATGTTCTGTGATTTACAGTATATAGACGTATAAGTTTATTCGAATGGCTTCTATCTGTTGCTGTGAGATGTGTTTTGTTTTCTGTCACGTTCATGATGGAGCTTTGGATGATGCCCTGCAGCAGTTCACGCGTCCCAGACCATCTGTCTCGCATCATAGCCTTATGCTGTCTTCTTCCACCCCAGATTCTGTTTCTTCCTGCTCGTGCTGTAGTTCCAATTTCTTTTGCTCTTAATCTAAATTTTTACGCAGTCTTTATTCCAGTTTTGGGTGAAATATTTAATAATTGTGAGAATTATTAGATCATTATTTGAATCAGGAATGCTGCACAGTGGAGGCCTCCCAGTGGAAAGCTTTCAAACTTCACAGTTCGGAAACCTATTTATATCTGGTGTAACATCCCATTAAACCGTCTTTTAACTCTACTTGCAGTGCACCAAGACACATTGACTTCACAGAGCCAACGAGGCCACTGTTCTTTGAAGTTACTCATATTTAAAAACCTAAAAATGATCACGTCTCGGCGGGCTGGTGATGATATCTGGAGCCATGTGGATGCTCTCTGTAGATATCACATTGGCATAAACATGAAGGTCTTTGTAGGTGGATGTGAGAACTAGGGTTGTCATGGTAACCACTTGGGTTGGATGCATCGCGTGAATTTTGCTTTACTTGGCTGTGAAGACCAGATCATCACAAATACACTTGCTGGGTCAGAAATATCACTTACAAACCTGACAGCATTCTAATGATAGAGATGTTTAACGTCACTCCGTTCATTACACACATGAGATCATGGTGTTATTAGTATTTTGCTCTCAAATGCACATTTATTTCTCTGTTTTAATGTTTGCTCCAAAAGCAGCCTGACACTTTGTACAACCGTAATGAAGCCTGCGGCTAACAAAGTATAAAACAACAGAATGGTCATCAGAGAAATTGCTTTTTTATTAATTGATCTTAATTGATTTTAATTGGGGCGGCACGGTGGCTTAGTGGTTAGCACGTTCGCCTCTCAGCGCTAGGGATTCCCGGTTCGAATCCCCATCTGGGTGGAGTTTCCATGTTCTCCCCGTGTCTGCGTGGGTTTCCTCCGGGTTCTCCGGTTTCCTCACACAGTCCAAAAACATGGATCAAGTTAATTGAGTTCTCCAAATTACCCCATATAGAGTGTGTTTGTGTGAGTGAGTGTGTGCCCAGCGATGGATTGGCGCCCTGTCCTGGGTGTATCTGCCCAGCGCCCGAGACGTTCTCCCCTGGATGGGCATGGGGAACCCCACCGCAACCCTAATAGAGGATAAAGCGGGAGATAATGAATGAATGAATGAAATGATTTTAATTGATCAGTAAATCAATTTTGGCAACAGAACTGCTACACAATAATGTATTTATTTTTGTGCATGTAAATTTCTGGAGATCACCATCATAGAAATCCTCAGACAAACCTGTCTGGTACCAACAATCATGCCATGATCACAATCCTGCCCCATACGGACGTTTGATGTAAACATTCCATTCACATTCAAACCTGATATGCAAATAGACACAGATTATTTTGAAAAGACAAAATCTGTGTCCGAAATCACCTACTAAACTCTAAGCACTATTTTTTAACCAGGTCAGTACTGTTTAACTGGTAAACTTTCACCAACTACTTGATGACTACTGCATAATTGGATATACTATCCAGCCACAGAATATGATTTCAATGCTCATAAATGCAAGAGGTAAATGTGTCTGATACTTTAAGAGAATTATTGTTAGAATTCTAGTCTAGTAGATTGAGTGTAAATGTGTTAGAACATAAACAGAACCATAAGGTCAATGAGACCACTGATTATTAATATTTAAAAAACAGAAGGTCTGTGAATTTAGACGGTGCTGGTTGAAGAACTTTGATTCTAAGTTTCTCAGAACCAGCGACGATCTTTATTAATGATTCAATAACTTATTTAAGGTTAAAAAAGATATATATATTTAACATCGAAACTTGAGCCTGACTGGAAGAAATAAACAGTGAAGCTGATTGTTGCATTTATTCCATGTCCTGATATCCTGAGGGTGGACCTGTTGATTTGTCCTGCTTAAAGTTTGTATAATCAAACTGGATTGTATTTATTTTAGATGTGGGTTGTGATGCTCTTTAACGAGAGGATGTGCTTTCTTGCTCATTAGCACAATTTATTGCTTGCAGTGTGACATTAAAAGTGTGACTGAAGCAGAGGACTAACCGAGGAGAGGGGGACTCGTTTTACTGACCTTTTGTGTCCACACAGGACGTGTGATTTCACGCTCGAGGGGCTGAAAGCAAGTTTGTAAGCACTAAACTAATCGGGAAGAGAAAAGGAGCATGCCGACGCAGCTATGCTCAAAAAGCATGGAGCAGCTATGAGGTGTGTGTGTGTGTGTGTGTGTGTGTGTGTTCACACACAAACACATGCATGCTACTATCTTAAGCTATGAGGAATGTGTGTGTTGTACACATGCAAATAACAACCTTAGCAACTGTAACTTGGAAACTAGCGTTTAGTCCCTGTTGTTCATTGTATTAGTTTAACAGCATGCTGTGATGCATCATGGGACGGTGTTATAGTGAGAACTACAGACGATGAAGTCCATCTGTAATGGTCTGATTTTAAATATGAGTGTTGTGTAAATCAGTGTTTTAAAGGGTTTCAGGAGTTTAGTGAAAGTGAAGCGGTGCTGTTTTTGTTTCCAGGACGACTTCAGTAATGCAGACATTCCTGATGAAGTGTGTAGTGAGTGTGTTTTAGGGGTTTATGTCCAGATTCAGGTTTATAAAGATTATAAAGCAATCAATTAAACAAGCTTAAAATGAGCTTACAGAATTCTACATGCCTTTACTTTGTTTCTTGGCTTTGTGTCCTTGGTTCATACAGTATTAAATAGTTTGCTAGCTAACTGTTATGAAACCCCTCTCGCTCCTCTGCAGGAGGGCATAAAGCAGACTTAAAACACCGGCAGGGAGAACGGATCAGGTCGGAATTAACTGCGAGTGCGCCCCTGTAAGATGTGATGCTGCCACAGGGCATTAAACCTGGTTGGCTGTGGCTTACTCTCCGTTGTCATGGATATGCCAGAGTCTATTGCCTTAAACTAAATTTCAAAGTCAAGTAGTGCGCTTGCACAGAGGCAAATCTTAAAACTGTGGGGGCTCCGGGCTAAAAACGTGCATGAGGCCATTTGCCTCACCAGGCGGAGTCATTATAACCTAAACTGGTGTGGCAGAAAACAGTATCGAGTCATTTATCTTTAGCAACTGCTTTGTTGTGGCGAGAGATGCAGTGGCTCCTGAGTTCAGTGCATCTGAAGATTTCATACATTTGCATAATCATTCTCAGCCGAGTGGAAATATACACTTTATACACCTCTGCATTTTGAGAGGAGGGAAAAAAAAAACCCTAGAAAAGAATCCAACCTTCAAACGGACTGAAACTCACTGCGGTGAAGGACATGTCTGCAACATCCACACTAACTGCTGCACCAAATCTGAACCAGACTATTGTTATAGAACGCCAAAATAAATGACCTGTTACCTCTGGGGCACAAAGTTGTGTCACTTTTAGAGCCTAAATATACATTTGTATATTTCATTTGTATATTTACTTCATTAGTAAAGGAGCCAGAAACCAGGCTCAACCAGGCTCAGGTGATAAAGAACAGTGTGAGGGAACTTGTTTCTTTCTTTTAAAGACTTCAGGAATAATTTAAAATAAAAGTATTAAATACTATTTTTCACCTGAACTGTTTGGTTCCAGCTGTAATATTCGTACAGAGGTAAACACTATATAAACCTTTATGAAAGCGTCTGTACAGGGATAAAATGAGGAGCGTGTCGGTGTGTGTTGTGTTAAAAGGTGCACTTCTGCGTCTTGTGAGACGAAAGCAAGTTAAAATAAATCAGAATGAAAACGGGAACAGAAGGTCCAGATGTCTGCTGGCACAGAGTCGGTGTGTAATTGTGGATTTGGGGACTATGTAAACCCCAAATGCTCCTATCTCCTGCTAATCTCCAACTGTGCTTGCTGTCGAACTTTGTTTTCCTCTCCTTCCTTTTCCTTCCTGAGTTTTCTTTGTCTAATAAAAAAATAAAATAAATGTTTAATTTGTATCTTTATAAAATGTTCTTTGTTTTACATGACACCATTGTGCAGATGCTATTTTTCAAAGCCATACAATATTGATTTCTAAAAGGGGATGAAGGTGCTTTCAGTGTGGAGTTTGTATGTTCTCCCCGTGTCTGTCGGTGTCTTATGGAAGCTAGAGTTTCCTATCATAGTCCAAAATAATGTTAAATAAACCTAATGCTTAAAGAATTGTAAGATGTGTGTAATCAGTCCTTTAGACTCTGTGACCGTAATCAGAATAATTCAAATGGATGATTAGCGGATGAATGAGTGTTACGAACATTCTTTTTAAATCATTTGATACTTGGCCACTCTGATCTTCACAAAGCCTTAACCCATGCTGTGTATATGAACCAGCAATGCCTGATCGGTTGTTTTTTGTATTCATATTGACGTGCTGCTTTCTAACTTTGTTCTTTAGAGTCAGCGGTCAGATGTTTATTGGTGGTCGATCTGCTATAGATTTTGGAGGTTCGGCGAGTATCATCTAGCCTTTCACGACTGTATTTTTATCATCACAAACAGTCTCCCAGCCAGAGAGCGAATAATAGGCGTGAATTGAAGAGTTTCTCTCCACTGCTGAGGCTCCCTGGTGTCAGGGGACAACGAATCGCTGGCAGCTAAGCCACTCCACTGGGATGCCAACTCCACTCGTGGCACTCTAATGAGCTTACAGTTCTGCCAACAAGCTGCTGGTAAAAGGCTCATTTATAAGTCCAGGATCTGTGGTGGAGATCACTGGACTCAGACACAGCTTTGGTTTAACATATGTGTATACTGGAGAAGCAAAAACTCCATACAGTCCCTTTGTCATTCATCAAAGGTGCATCTTTAAACCAAGGTGAATGACCTGTGGATCATCTGCGTATATGCTTGGCTTAAAACCCTGTACACAATCTGACTAACTTATGTCTCTGTCAACTTACACCAGTGTGGTCATTCACGGTCAGTCATTCACTGTTTTTAAGGTGCTTTCATCTGCAGAAGTTGAACACTTTGTAATTGTAAATAATTCTAAGTCAGAGTCGACCGCGGTCTTGGGCTTGTTTTGGAAGAACGCACTTCTTTAGCTGGTTTGGTTAAATAAACCGCTTGATTCGAGTATCTACCAAAGTCTGCATCGTGGTTTTTCGAATCCTCCAGAAAAAGGTTCATCGTGGAAATTGAGATTTCCTAACTGAATCTAGAAGATTAAATCAGATGAGCCGATGTGTTATTCGGTTGACTGATTCTGATTCGGAGGTCAAACCCAGTGCCATTTGAATTCATGCTGTTCTATTAGTCAGCATCAATAACTAAAGCTGCTTTGCATATTTAAAATTGTACTTGAATATTTCACCCGACATCTTCAGACGAATTTGCTCTGATTAGCAAGGTCGCGCTTTATTATCATGCATATTTGATTGTGTTAATTGAACCAGAGGAATGGAAAATGACTACTGAATAGATAAAACTCCATTCAATATGAGCAATCAGTTCACCTTCGACAGGCTAATTGAACTTCTACAGCCTTTAGAACAAGAAATGTGTAATGAGAGAGCAAAAAAAAAATGCGATAACATCTGAAAAACATCTTCGTTATTCTGAATTAGATTGCAGAGTGATCACATCCATCTCTGAACACTGGAAAATCTGGAGGTGTTGACCCCGAAGAGCTGTTAACCAGAGTGTTAAATTGTACCAGAGGGGTCGGGCTGGGGGTCCAGGGCAAACGCTGCAATGAATCAGTGTTATTCATTAGTAATGAATTGAGGTAAACTCTTGGAGATGTTCATTCATTCATTGATTCATTATCTCCCACTTTATCCTCTATTAGGGTGGCGGTGGGGGTCTCGGGCGCTGGGCAGATAGACCCAGGACAGGGCGCCAATCCATCGCTGGGCACACACTCACTCACACAGACACACTCTATATGGGGCAATTTTGAGAATTCAATTGACTTGATCCATGTTTTTGGACTGTGGGAGGAAACCGGAGAACCCGGTGGAAACCCACGCGGACACGGGGAGAACATGGAAACTCCACCCAGATGGGGATTCGAACCGGGAATCCCTAGCGTTGAGAGGCTCTTGGAGATGTGTACTTTAAATATGTTGATGTACACTAATATTATATTATATTAAACATAGTTAAACACATCGCTGGTCTTTATAATGACGTTATCTTATCACCTTATTACATTACAGTTAGATATTTAGAAGCCGGGGTGTTTTTTATTCTTAGGATTAAACTCCTACCATCATAAACATCATGACGTGTAATCCATATAGGTGCTTCAGTGGCAGCTTTACTGCCACTTTCACCCCCTGCAGGTTAATTGCAGGGTTACTCTAGTAACCCACATTACACAAGGAAGGTGATCTATTTTTTTGGTTGGTGAGTTTGGCGTTTTCGAGCAGACGTGTATAAGGGAGATGATTCCGGTCGTGCCGTGGTCCGACAGTCGGAGCAGTGTGATGTAGATCAGATCAGGGGAAAACACTGAATGTGCAACAGTGAAGCATTCTGGGATTGGATAAAGACATTTGTCTCTTGATGGTGCAATTAGATGAAATTTGATCAATTATGTAATTTCCCCGGAGAGATCTAATACATAATGGATCCATTTCCAGGCTATTTTAGTCAAGTAGGTCTGCTTTTTATGTTCTATGGTTAAAAGTCGTCTACTAGCAGCTGTTTAAAATAACAGAAAGTTAGAGCTCTGTGTTTGTATGGTGGGTGTTAGAAATGTCACGATCTATTTTTATTTATTTTATTTCAGCTCTTAATTATTCAACTATATAAAATAGTAACATCACTCATACACTGGACTTCACAGCTCCATTGTAATGTAAATTTCTTCTACAGTCCAAAAACACGGGCGGCACGGTGGCTTAGTGGTTAGCACGTTCGCCTCTCAGCACTAGGGATTCCCGGTTCGAGCACTAGGGATTCCCGGTTTGGAGTTTCCATGTTCTCCCCGTGTCTGCGTGGGTTTCCTCCGGGTTCTCCGGTTTCCTCCCACAGTCCAAAAACATGGATCAAGTCAATTGAATTCTCAAAATTGCCCCATATAGAGTGTGTGTGGGTGAGTGAGTGTGTGCCCAGCGATGGATTGGCGCCCTGTCCTGGGTGTATCTGCCCAGCGCCCGAAACGTTCTCCTCTGGATGGGCATGGGGAACCCCACCGCGACCCTAATAGAGGATAAAGCGGGAGATAATGAGTGAATGAGAGAGTCCAAAAACACAGACAGTAAGTAAATCAATACTCTGCTTCAAGGTATAAGAGTGTTGGACTTGTCAAGAGTGTTTCCATGCTTTTTATTCTGACCTATACAATCTGGGGTAGGATTTAGTAGCACCTATAACCTTAATATGTGTATGCAATGGAAAAAAATGAATACATTTGTGAAATTAAGTGGAACAGCTTTCAGAAAGGTATTAGACAACAAAGAAAATATGCCTTTTATTAGAGAATTAATTCATTCTATTGGATTAAATGTGATTATTCCAAGTTTGAATAAATGCTTGCAGTAATGCGTGTTAATGCATGATGTTCCTCTTTAGTGCATTGTTGGGATTCAGCTGTCCAAATGCAGAAAGACACGTGAATTATTTGCATAAAATATCTGAAGCTCGTTTGATCGACTGAGTGGTTTAACTCTCCTGAGCTTCAGATATTACGGAGCTGAAAGCTAAGGGGGAAGTCTCTCTGTAGCCGGAGTTGATACTTTAGTGATCGTGGTGGATGTTGCGTTCGTGAGTGTGGTGGAGGTTTAAAGCAAAATTTGTGAGAATCCCTATTTCCCCTTAAACAGATTTAGATTAGGAAACATAATGGCCTGTCTGGATATTTTCTTTTTACAAAGACAACCTTTTGTTACTTATCAAGCTTCTCAGTCTCCCCTTTTCATTTGACACACACACACACACACACACACACACACACACACACTGATGGCAGATTAAATGCCAGATTACTTTAGATAGCATCCCTTTTATAAACTATTTATATCTGCTGCTACTTTGAAGACTGGTTTATAAATTCTGTTCTTACACACAGACAACATGCAGTGTCTATTAATACAGAATATAAATATTTCATAGAAGAAAAGAAATATATACCAAGATAAAAAAAAAAACACACTTGTGATGTTAGGAGTTCCAGTGATGAGACCCTTGGAATGCACAAGACAATTTTGTCTTAAATGTAAAAGATTCTGGACCCCAGAGTGTGCATCTCTGCACACTTTAAATGTTTGCTTTTGTGTTTTTCCAGCAAGTCAGGTTCCGATGTCTAATTCTTTCAGTAATATAGAACAGGTTTTGTTTTGCATAAAGACCCCCACCTCTCATATAATAACATGAACTGGGCTCCTGTTTTAATCCTTAAAATACTTTCTCTGTGTCTTTCATCATTCATGCACAAATATATTTACCATCATTCAGTTCATATCTTTAGAATAGATTTGAATCATGTGAGGCAGCACGGTGCCTTAGTGGTTTAGCACGTTCTCCTCTCAGCGCTAGGGATTCCCGGTTCGAATTCCCATCTGGGTGGAGTTTCCATGTTCTCCCCGTGTCTGCGTGGGTTTCCTCCGGGTTCTCCGGTTTCCTCCCACAGTCCAAAAACATGGATCATGTCAATTGAAATCTCAAAATTGCTCCATATAGAGTGTGTCTGTGCGAGTGAGTGTGTGCCCAGCGATGGATTGGCGCCCTGTCCTGGGTCTATCTGCCCAGCGCTCGAGACGTTCTCCCCTGGACGGGCATGGGGAACCCCACCGCGACCCTGAATGATTGAATGAATCATGTGATTTCCACATTATTATTAAATCAGCACCATTTTTATAAGTTTTGAAACTCTTCAGAGCAGACATGATCGTTGTGCCAGCACCGGTCCCGCGGATCTTTTAGCCTGTTTTCGGTTTTTTCTCCTCGATCCCTTTTCTCTACGTTTAAAATTAATGATGTGCTTCCCTGTTTGGCTTTTTTTGATCATTCTTACAGAGATGCTGCTGTGCTTCACATGTTTATTACGGCTGATATATCTCTTGAGTAATGTAACTGTATCAGAGTTTATACTCTGATAATGAGACGGTCCAAAAGGAGGCACGCGAGACCCAGCTGTGCAGAAACCTGCAGTGAGGCAACTAGTAGGGAAGTTAAACTTTTAAACAGTGTCACCGAGTCTCTCTCTCTGTGTGTGTCACTGTCTGCCCTGACTATATGATGTATTTGGTAACATTTTTCATTATTATGTCTGTTTATTTATCTCATCAACAAACCATTTGGTTCCATAAGCCACTTTATTTCCCAGCATGTCCCAACAGCATCTGCTCTTCTGGTTTGTTTGGACAGAAGAGGAAAGGGAATGGCTACAGACCGACTGTCGAGTGTTGCTGTGTGTTTGAATTAGCATAATGGCGGTAGGCTCGTATGTGTGTTTGTTAGCATGCATGTGTTAGCGTGTAAGCATGCGTGTGGGTGAGATTACAACGTTGTGTGAAACTGAATATTTACTCGACGAGAGCTTATGTGGCCCTTGCATTTTAACAAACCCGCAAAACGGTGTGGGAGAGATGCACATCCTCAGACTCGACTGCAGGAGAGAAAAACAAGTGCTAATTGCCCGGCTTTAGAATTTGAGACCGAGAGGGTGTTAGCGGGGGGTTAGGAGTTCTGTGACCTTCTCTGAAGTTTTTGTTAAAAAATGAACATGCCTCACTTTTTAATTATTTATTTTCTGCAATTCTAGTACTTTTCATAAACTCAGCTGAACACTGGGTTATATAATATATATATTTTGGGATATCGAGTTATTTTAATGCTGTCTTTTGCGTTCCATTAAATCCTAAATTAATTACATTGTTAACTTAAAAAGACATTGCTCAATCTGTCAGCAAAATTGCGGCAAGATGTATAACCCCAACCCTAACCCACATCGTTTAGCCCTAGTAACAAAATGGAAATCATTCATTCATTCATTCATCTCCCTCTTTACCTCTATTAGGGTCGCGGGGGGGGGGGGGGGGGGGGGTGGGGGGGGGGGGTCCCCATGCCCATCCAGGGGAGAACGTTTCGGGCGCTGGGCAGATACACCCAGGACAGGGTGCCAATCTATTGCTGGGCACACACTAACACAGACACACTCTATATGGGCCAATTTGGAGAACTCAATTGACTTGATCCATGTTTTTGGACTGTGGGAGGAAACCGGAGAACCTGGAGGAAACCCACGCTGACATGGGGAGAACATGGAAACTCCACCCAGATGGAGATTCGAACTGGGAATCCCTAGTGTTGAGAGGAGAACGTGCTAAACCACTAAGCCACCGTGCCGCCAAAATGGAATTAATTTGAGAGGAAGTTGAGGTTGTTGTTGTTAACAAAACAATAACTAGTTTATGGTTACCTGAACGCATGTCTTCTTTAAGAAGCTCTAGGCCTTTAAGACACTGCGGGGGCATCTCTTTCACTCCATTGTGGCCAGTGTTGCCTTTTATGAGCCGGCCCGCTTGGTGTGCAGTGCCAGGGTTGAGGATGCTGAGTGACTCAGTGAGCTTATCGGGAAAGCCAGCTCCATTACAGCAATCACACTGAATCCATTAGGGACAGATGCCCAACAGAGGATGATGACAATAATAGGACATCTTTAAAGGGACCATATCCTGATTCTGTATTTAAATTGTTTTGCTTTTCTGAGGTCTCATTAATGATAATAATGAAGATAAGATCTGCTTAGATGGGCTGTTGGATAAGAGACCCTGCTATGCTGCCTGCTACTAAAGGCATGTGGCATCTCTCTGCTACACACCTTTTTCTTGGTAATGCCTTCGTGAGATGATTGTTATAGTGCTTATTATTTTGTGCTGTCATGGTCTCATGTATTAAATTGATTTGACACAGCTACTGCGCTGGTGTTTCAGAGGTAAAAGAATTTTAACTAAGCACTCCATAATAATTACCTAAATTAATACAGGAATACATTAGTGCATTTAAATTGAGATAAGACTGAGCATGCTTGTACGCAGGTAGCAGGTGAACACACACACACACAGAAGCATGAGTATTCATGTTGAAACAAGCCCAAGCTCTTTAATATGCTGTCGCAATTTCACTACTCAATTACAAGAATATTATTTCAATCTGCTGTTTACCTCTCAGTCTCTCTGAAGCTCCACTAAAGCTCACAGGCCTGTGTGTACTATAATCCTAATGACACATGCTTGCACTCAATAGAGGACACACTGGAACATATCTGATATATAGAGGTGAGATGGAACACCTGAGCCGATCTTACAAAAGCCTTTTATTTATGCCGCCTCACACAGCCACCCACCAGCTCATATGAGGTGCGAGAAATTGATTTCTTTTCCAAAGCGCTCTGCTTCGAGACTCTGTGAATGACAGGTGGGAATTGCTTTTCGCATCCACGCTTGTCATTTGCAAGTCAGAGTCCAGTTATCACTGTCTCAGGGGGAACGCTGGGTTGGTATTTCCTCAAGTTCAGAAGAGGGGGGGGGGGATGAAAAAAAAAAAAAAAAAAAAAAAAACAAGCTGTGCACAGAGAATGAGGTCGGAAAGTCTGAGTCTGGACTGTTTTGATCAGGTGTTTATCAGGTTTTGTATCAGACACTAAGCATGCTATAAGATTTTATCGCATTACTTTGGAGTGACTAATTAAAACATATATATATATATATATGGCAAAACCCTGCAGCTTGAATCTAAAATTTTTTTTTTCGTAAGTTCTACGTCTTAGAACTTACTTTTGATATATATATATTCATTCATTATCACCCGCTTTATCCTCTATTAGGGTCGCGGTGGGGTTCCCCATGCCCATCCAGGGGAGAACATCTCGGGCGCTGGGCAGATACACCCAGGACAGGGCGCCAATCCATCGGTGGGCACACACTCACTCACACAGACACACTCTATATGGGGCAATTTTGAGAAGTCAATTGACTTGATCCATGTTTTTGGACTGTGGGAGGAAACCGGAGAACCCAGAGGAAACACCCACCCAACATGGAAACTCCACCCAGATGGGGATTCGAACCGGGAATCTCTAGCGCTGAGAGGCGAACGTGCTAACCACTAAGCCACCGTGCTGCCCTGATGTATATATATATATATATATATATATATATATAGATATATATATATATATATATATATATATATATATATATATATATATATATATATATTTTTTTTTTTTTAAAGATTTAACTACAGTGTTGGTACTTTTTTCACATGATTAGTTGTAAGTGTATGATGGTTGTTGCAGATGCAGGTGTACAGTAGCAGATGGTGCTTACAGAACAGTATTTAGCTCTATATAATATCCTTAATGAATTGCAATGATTATCACAAGCCAGGCATTTTGACAAAACATCACTGACCTTAAATTAGTAAAAATTAAACTAAAAAGAACAAAACTCCCAAGGGCACAACCCAAAATGTTAGGACAGTTGGTTTAATCCCCAGATTCATCTGTGGGTCCTTGAGCAAAGCCCATCACCTTCTCTGCACTGTTTTTTTTTTTTTTTTTTTATCTTAGCATAAATTTTTTGCTAAATATAAAGAAAGAATGTCATTCCACTTTACACCAGTGTATTAAAAAAAGAACAGAGGTGACCTCGTTATCAGAAAGAGCGAGGAGAAAGAGAAACTCTAATGCTCAGGGTTTTGGAATCGAACTGGAACTGAACGGAAATGAATTAAACAGATGCACGTGGTTTTTTTTAGATGCACGCGGGGTTTTTTTTTGTTGTTGCTGTGTTTAGTTTTGTTAGAGGAGTCTGACTGCGGATTTGTTTTAGATGACTGCCATCTAGTGTTGAAAAAGAGACATCACAGCACAGCAGCACGTGCGCCTCCATCAAAGCGAGGCGCTTTACGAGCTGCAGCAGGACAGAAAAACAAAAGGGCTTTCAAGGTCATAGAGAGAAAGAGATGAGGATTATGTCTCTGATCTCATGCCCTTCACCGATGTGCAGGTTTATATGCGTGTGACGTTGTTATCTGCTAATTTACATAAATATTACTGAGATAAATATGCCATCATAAAACGTAATAACGATCATAAAGCCTTAATACTTAATATTTAATTCTTGGTGCATCATCATCATCAATATGTGAGCTTAATAAAAGCGAGGCGAACACTTGAGACTGAGGCACTCGGGTGAAATGCAATGTTTTTTATTCTAAATAATTTAAGAAACACAAAGGTTTTGGCTGAAACAAAATTTGGTTGTTTATCCTGATCAGTGCCTCGGGGGTGCCTGGAGCCTATCCCATCACTGAGTGTGCAAAATGCAGGAGAATACTTTAAACGGGTCACCATCACAGGGCAAACACATTCTCAAATCTGGGAAATTTGGTTCACATGTATTTTATGAGCAGATTTTTGGACGGGGCAGGACAACCACGTGGACACAGGGAGAACATACAAATTTCAAAAAGAAAGTACCAAATTCTGGCAAATGACTAAAGCAACTTGGTGCCGCTATTTTATTAATCAGCATTTCTCTGGAGACCCAAACGTAAACCCACTCAGGCACAGGAAGGACATGCAGAATCCACAGAGAAAGGACCTGCTCAATCAGAAAGGGGGACTAATTGATACTCTGGGCTATCAATCTGAAGTTGTGGGTTGAAATCCTGGGTCCACCAACGTGACCAATCAACTCTGTGTTTGTTAAGTTGCTTTGGATGAAACGTCTGCTAAGTGACCCAATGTGTTTAGTAAATATTTGCTTAGTTCTTGCCAAACATTTGCTTTTGACATGAAAGGATGCCAGTGCGGTTTTATTCAGTCTGCTGGCAATGTTTTCATTTAAAGTTCATTCAGATCTCCAGATGAATTCAGATTTCTTGTGTGATGGATATCTGGCGGCCATTTTTATACATTACCGCCTCGGCCGTATAAATTAATATTTTATTAAAAGCGCTTTTAAAACCCGGCTTTTGTGTCGGTGAGCCGGCGCAGATGCCAGCACACAATGGTCATTTGTTCACCATACAGAACATGTCCATGAAGGGAGCGAGTAATCAGTCTCAATGACGTCCGCGCTGCCGCCATAATAAGTGTACTTTGAGAATCCTGATCACGCCTAATGAATACAGATGTGCCGATGCCAGAACCGCAGCAGCAGCCACACATTGCCCATCGCCTCATAATTACTTTGTATTGTTGTTCCAAGATTACTGCTCTTGTTTTGAACATGATCTGAAATGAAATTTATTAACATGAAGTTTACATCTTACTTCTCCTCAGGTTCACCGAACATATTTGTCCAAAGATCAAATAACTCAGAAAGAAAGAGCCAGTTCATATCGGGATAGTTTTACTCCCCACAGTACTTAGTAGTGGGCAGTAGGGATAAATGGTTGACAACATCCCCTATTTATTAGGTACTGAAACCTATGTCATACTACATTTCTACATTACTTAGTGTGTGTGTGTGTTTACGTTTGTGATTAAAATTAGTTTGGGGCAAAAATACTGCTTACAGGTTCCCTCTATTTTTCAAGGTGGTTCTCTTTACATTAATTCTTTCAGATTTTGCTTTACTGTCCGGCGCTCATCACGTTCTTTAATCAAAGCCGAATTTCATCAGATTTTCTCTGAGCGTCTGCATCCTGTCACTTAATCTGAGACAAAGTGTAATTATTTCATGCTGAATTAAACTCTTCAGCCTCCGCCTCAAGTGGATCTCAGATTTTGAGATGATTTCGATCTTCCCCGCTGTGTTTGCACTAACCGTTCCCGAGTGATCACTCCTTTAAGTCAGACTCTGAGAAGAGTGCAAAGAACACTGTGTTCATGGAACCGGTGAGGACCGTGAGGAGGCGGAGGCGGGAGGCTGATTCTGGGGGTTCTTGTGGCATATGTTCTCCCACACACTTTTCATTCTCTCTGAAGCTGAACTACAGAAGGTGGTTTGGACCGATCACCGAGAACTTTATACAGAACAGCATTTAGAAAACATTACTGAATAAATCAGATGTAGAAATCAATACGAACATGTTCTCAGCATCCACCTCCACAGCACCTAACGCTAGAATTCAATCTCTACATGGCGGCACGCTGGCTTAGTGATTAGCATGTTTACCTCTCAGTGCTCGGGGTCGAGGTTTGAATCCCAATCTGGGTGGAGTTTCCATGTTCTCCCCGTGTCCACGTGGGTTTCCTCCGGGTTCTCCGGTTTCTTCCCACAGTCCAAACGAAATGGATTCAAGGTAAATTGAATGCTCTAAATTGTAGGTGTATGTTGTATCTACCCAGCACCTAAAACGTTCTCCATTAGATGGACATGGGAAAACCCCCCCCACCCAAACTTTTAGTAAAATGAATTTTTTGCTCTAATATTAATATTTAATTATTAGCACTTAATAAATCCAAAAAAAAAACCTAAAAAACAGGTTGTAATGCAACAGAACAGGAAAACCAAAAACACCGTGGATGACAAGTGTGGATATTTTAATTGTGTATTTTAATTGATGTGAGATCAAGTTCAAGTAATTAATTGTTTAAATAATTTGTTGTGCATTTTACAATCGTACATGGTCACAAAGCAGCTTTACAATGTTATAAGCCTTTAAACCCCCAAAAAGCAAGCAGTGGCAAGGAAAAAACTCCATGTTCTGTTGATATTTTAAGGAAGAAACCTTGTGAGGACCAAGACTCAGTGGAGGACTCCTCCTCCTTGAGCGGCCAGGCAGCATCAACAGCATAGGACAGCCGTGTACAGATTGTGTGGTGATCAGGAGATGTCTGTATACTTTTGCTTCCGGTTCGTTAATGTGTGCGTCAACAGAATCTCGACTGAAGCGTTTTTTAACAGATCTGTTCTTTTCTGTTGCATGACGCAATTCGGACCTGAATCAGAGCTGGACACAGACTTTTGGTCCTAAACCAAATAGTGAGAGAGCGGGAGATCAGAGATTTAAAAAAAAAAAAAAAAAAAAAAGATCAAAGAATCAGGGACCCAAAGAGATGAAGAGACAGCGGCAGCTTCAGAGAGGAGGGTGAACGATAACAGGTGCATCTCCTCCTTTTATCTGTGACCTCAAAGACCCAGCGATGGTGAATGGTCTCAGATCAGCTAAACAGAAGAGGCTTATTTTATATGTCACCCCTCTCTAGAAAGTAGCGTTTCATCTGAGCGTGTTAATAAAAGCCTGAACCTCTCAAAAGAGGAGCTAATCTGCTTTTGTATTTCTGCTGTCCTCTGATCCTCCTCCGTCCGAACCGAGTCCTTCCTTTTTTATTTCGTCCCGCCTTTTTCTTTATTAACCTCTGAATTGTCTTCCTTCCCCTCGTCCTCCTCGCTCTTCCCTCATCCTCCTTGTGTTCATGGAGAGAGCGCTGTGCCACTCTACATTACAGCTGCTCCTGTATCTCCTCTCATTTTCATTCGCTCTCCCTCCCTCGCCCTCTTTCTCTCTCACTCTCTCCTTCACTGGTCCTTTTTTTTTTTTTTTTTTTTTTTTTTTCCGTGGCTGTTTGGTTGGAAAGCAGAAAAAAAAAAATTTCTTCTCTCAGGCTCCAGAGCCAATACACTCCTGCAGGGTCTGTCGCTCCTCCTGGATCGGTTGCTTGTTGTAGATCTTGGGCTCGTTACACATCTCTCCGTCTTTCGATCGAGGGAGGGTCATGCTCCCTGAGCCGAGTGGAATTATCAGGATTTGGCCGGAGAGATGTGGGGCCCTTTTCCGGACGCCGGGAACGGCCAGTTGGACGCCCCGCGCCCGCTCAACTGGACCATCCGGAAACTGTGTCACGCCGCCTTCCTGCCTTCTGTACGCCTGCTGAAGGTACAGTGGACCTCTAATTGGCTGTTTTAGTTTGGATGATGGTAACATTTTGCTAGTTTTATACACTTTTTTTTGAAAAACCTCACATCTTTTCAAAAGAAAAGAACTCTACCTTCAGTACATCAAGGTGATCTTCAGTGTCTCTGCTGCTCTTGCTGATATTTTGCAGTTTTCAGTCTATAAATATACAATTTCTCACTTCTTTGAGGTTGCAAGCTGTTTTGTCGTCATCATCCCATTGATAATGAGACTTTAAGGTTCAGAGAAGCTTTCACAAGGCGTTAAAGACCAATCAAGCTTGTGAAGAGGGACTAGATTAGATATGTTTATCCTTTAATGAGGCTTTTTTTTTTGTTTGCATCTGAAACTGGGTTTCTTTCATCAGAACAAGCTGGTAAAAAGAACATAAGGTGGAAAACGGAGCAGGTGGAATGAAGAGTGTTCTATTTTCAGCTCTACAAATCTCTTTATAATTGAATAATAATGCACAACATGCTCCAGTAAAAATGTCTATTAGAGGATGTAATTGTCTCCAGGATTGCTCGTCCACCTGAACACTGCATTCCTTTACACATCTGTATCTTCATGTTGCAGCAGAAATCAAGTATTTAACCTCTGGCTAAAAATAAAATCTTTATATTTTTTTCTGTTATTTCTTGTTGTGATGTTTGCAGTGCAGTTATTGTTTAATGTTTAATGTCGGAGCTCTCGCAGGATTTTTAAGGCTTTCAATTGATTTTTATGCCACTGCCTGCCAATTTGATGGGATTTCCCCTGGGTTATGAGAAAGATAATGGGAATGAAGGGATATGATGCAGGTCAGCTGTTGGGAGAGAGACAATTTTTGGTGAAAGCGTTGGAGGAAGGATGTTGTAAATGCAAGAGCGGGATGCTGCTGCTGCTGCCGCCGCATCAAAAGCGATTGAAAATCAAGTCTAAAGGCAACGTCAGAGCTTTTTTTTTTTTTTTTTTTTTTTTTTTTTTCCAGTGAGAACTGGCAGCAGAAAAACAGAAATTTGCAAATGGATTGGTTTCACACCACAGAAAACTTTAGCCAAAAGTTTTTATTTACGTCAAAAATTTGGGTTGATGATCTATTTTGGGAGAATTTCTTAAACTGCGGATAAAACCCAAGTGAAGAGAGAGGCTGGTGTCTGGTGTGAAGATATGTGGTTATTTAACAGTGGTGTGCTTTTCATTAAGCTTTTAAAATGCAGTCAGGATTTGGGTTGGTGACCGAATGGGCCGGTGATTCCTGCAGAACTCTGTTGGTGGTTTGAGCAGATGTTGCTGGTTGATGAGTAAACGTCACCCCTGTCTTGTTTTGGTTTCTGGTGTTCAATAAGTGGATTGTATTGGAGCCTCAAAGCATAACATATAGATGAACAAGGAAAACATTTAAAATGTCACCATGTTAACACCATGATTAACGACATGGACCATCATCCCCATTATGTTCATTTGGTCTCTTCCATGCTGTTCTTCTGAATGCAGTCTAATATAAACAAATATTTATATATAAAAGATATTTAGATATTATCTGAATGTTTTCATTGTGGCGGCACGGTGGCTTAGTGGTCAGCACGTTCGCCTCTCAGCGCTGGGGATTCCCGGTTCGAATCCCCATCTGGGTGGAGTTTCCATGTTCTCCCCGTGTCTGCGTGGGTTTCCTCTGGGTTCTCCGGTTTCCACCACAGTCCAAAAAACATGGATCAAGTCAATTGAGTTCTCCAAATTGCCCCATATAGAGTGTGTGTGAGTGTGTGTCCAGCGATGGATTGGCGTCCTGTCCTGGGTGTATCTGCTTAGCGCCTGAAACATTCTCCCCTGGATGGGCATGGGGAACCCCCCGTGACCCTAATATAGAATAAAGCGGAAGATAATGGATGGATGGATGGATTGATGTTTTCATTGTGTACCTTTTGGATATTGATGTAGAATAAAGGTCATGTAAAGCTTTTGAGGCCACTTCATTGAAAGCACTTGCAAATATCCAAACTTTTAAAATTAGAACTGGTTACAACCAAGAGGTATACTTTCAGGACTCATGACTTAATGCTATTTAAACGAATTACCTGACTTTATATCAAACACTTATAGATTCATTTGAGTGGAATAACACAAGAAGCTACGTTTTTTATGCCTGGTGAATCAGAGATTCTAAAAATAATATATAAAAACTTGTTTAAAACAGCAGAATGACATGATGATGATGATGATAAGTAAGCGAACTATACAGTCGCTGAAGCTTCCAAACCTTCCAATTCTAATCAAACTGTAATGAGGATACAAGTGAGGAAATTAAAGGTAGAGACCTGGGTGGCAGAGACCATCAAAGCACTGCACCTAATCTAATTTGCAGAGTCCTCCATTAATTATGAGGCATCGATGGCAATAAATCACTTTGGATAGGGTTCCGTCACAACACTCTTATCCTAAAATAGTGCTGCAGGACGTCGCAAAGTCCACATAGTAAAATAAAAACCACGGTTTACAAGGTCATCTGTATGAACGTCAAAGTGCTTTGTATTCTGGGCAATTAACTAAAATTCTACTTGTTAATTTTCTATATACGATTCAAATGAAAGCCAGTTTAGAAGGTAAATATCCCAAAGGAATGCTGGTTTGTTGAAATGTAAGGTCACCTCTAAGGGTTTTATAATGGAATCCAATGGGGGGGGGGGTGGATCCATTCTGTGTATATTCTGCATGTCCTCCCTGTGCCTGAGTGGCTTTACTTCAGGCTTTTTCAGTTTCCTTCCACGTTCCAAAGACATGCTGATGGGAATATTAGAGATATTAATTGCCCCGTGCCTGTATCATTTGTAACTGTTCCTGTTCGGCATGGTGACCCAGTACTGCGCTGTCTCAATAGTAAATTACTAAATAAACCAATAATCTCTCTGGCCAAAAATTTAGTTGTTAAAACCATAAAAGCTTAATATTATGCTCTTTCTTTGCCCAGGGGTGTAGTTGCAATGAATCAAAACAAAGTGTGACCTTCACAGCTGAATTAAACACCGTGCTATAATTGCACCTTTTCAAATCATTGACAGCGCAGATCTATTTGTATTCTTACAGGGTTTGCTTGTGACAGATTGCAGCAATTTTGATTTAACTCAGAATGTGAGTGTAACATCGCTTAAGTAGCGGCAGGTCAGACAAGTCTGTCAATTCAGTCATAATAAGCAACGAATAAGCAACAAACCCAAAGCTGAAAGCCTTCAGGTAAAGAGTGTCGCAGAAATACAGAGAGAGGAAAAAAAGTAAAGTTTAGTGGATGGAGAAAAGTTTAAATTAACACAAGTGTATGACTGTAAGGACGAAAGGGTGGATGGAGATGAAGATGAATGCATGAATAAAGATTGAAGGTGGATTGAGTAAATTAAATGTAATTATTTAAAATAATATATATATACAGTATATTAGGCGGCACGGTGGCTTAGTGGTTAGCACGTTCGCCTCTCAATGCTAGGGATTCCCGGTTTGAATCCCCATCTGGGTGGAGTTTCCTTGTTCTCCCAGTGTCTGCGTGGGTTTCCTCCGGGTTCTCCGGTTTCCTCCCACAGTCCAAAACATGGATCAAGTCAATTGAGTTCTCCAAATTGGCCCATATAGAGTGTGTCTGTGTGTGTGTGTCCAGCGATGGATTGGCGCCCTGTCCTGGGTGTATCTGCCCAGCGCCCGAGACGTTCTCCCCTGGATGGGCATGGGGAACCCCACCGCGACCCTAATAGAGGATAAAGTGGATAATAATGAATGAATGAATGAATGAATATATATATATATATATATATTATTTGATGGATGAATGGAGTGATGGGAGGGTCGATGGTCGGCACATGACTGGAACATACTGGTGTCAGACTGACGGATCCATATACATGAGCAGGATGTGAGTGAAGGAATAGTAAGACAGGTGGCTGGATAAAGAGACGGAGGGATAAACAGACAGCAGACAAACTGAATTGGGCGTATGAAGGTCTGAATGGGTGGATGGATGGGTAAATGATGGATAAACAGGCAGGAGTAGAGGCAGAGTGGCTGGGCTGATTAATGGATGAGTGGGTTGATGGATGGAGTGAGTGGAGAAATGGGTGAAATTGGATAGGTGGGTGGAGGGATGGCTGGACCTATGGTTCGTGTACGTAAGTGTGCATGGCTGTAGGAGGTAGGAGTGGAGGACTACAGTATGTATGGATGGGTAGGTGGATTAAAGAAGTATGGGTGGACGGACGGATGCATGGACGGGAAATTCTTTTATTCAAAGCGGAATCTGGTTCCGGTTTTCTGGTTCTCTGAGCTGCGGATGGCCGGTGTGATGTGATGTGCATTAATGTGTTCAGACCAAAGCCAGAGAATAAGCGACAGCAGGAGAGATGGAGAACTAAACGCATGGCGAACGTGAGAACAGTGGCACAGTTTAAATCCTCCACTCATAATCTCCTAGAAGACCTGTGATGGGCCGGGTCAAGATGACAAATACAGCGAAGCTTTCTGGAGCCGTGCTTATTTACACAAGGGGCCCCGGCACTCGCGTTCGTACACTGGGTGATTTGTAGCAGTGTCGGGTGAAGGTGTCTGGTGGTTAGCCGCAGAGGACTCACACACACACACAATACAGGAATCTTCTCTCTACATCAGACTCTGGCATTTTACGGCCCCAGGGCCACATCCGGCCCAGTGACTGCCCCCAATTAATTTAATGGGAGGCTATAAATCAAATGTAAATAATATATGATGCATTAATTTATTCTAACATGTAAATAAAATAAATAGAACTCGCCTCCAAATGACAAGCAAGTCTTTTATTTTGACCTCTATTCAGTCTATTGGTTTAGCCCTCCACAGTCCGGTTTTTTCATGTGGCCCTTAGAGAGAAGAGAATTATTATCCCTGATTCATAAACAGGTTAAAGTCTGTTTCTTGTCTGTTTCTTGCATTTTGCTTTATCCTAACATGCGTTCGTGCTGTTGCTCTAAAGGCAGATCTGATTGGACAACACAGTCCTGCTTTTGCAGTCAGCAGAGTGCTTTTAAACTTTTCCATCTCCACTGAAAAATGACGACAGCCGGCAGGCAGATACTCATTTATTTAAATTCTCAATTAGCACTTAGGACATCAAGTGTGTCAGTGCTGAGAAACCGTGTTGGTGTCACGTCACACAGTTTCCCTGTGGGGATAAGAGGCAGTCCAGAGTTACACTTTTTTTGTGTTATGGTCCATGTTACTAAGAAAGAACCGCTATAATCTTGTGGTTTCAGGCCATTTGGAAACTCCTTCGGGGCACTCGAGTGGTGGTGCAGGGTAACTGTACATTAGTGGACATTACTCATGTTTGGACCTCAGTGTTGGATCTCCGTGTCTCTGGGCTTCCTGAGCATTTAGAGAGACGAGGAGCTTTAATTGGAAGGCAGCACTGCTGTAGCCGTTATTCAGTGTGCTAATATGAAGAGTGGGGGGGGGGGTGTAGGGAATACGGTGCGGCACCTCCGGGTCTTATCTTATGGAACTCCTATCAGTAATTGCTGGAAAGATTAAGATGGTGTTATGTGTACACTCACAAGCCATGACTCTTTTTAAAGACTGGTGGAGGGGCAGTGTCTAAAGTGCCGACACAGGCATCCACAGTGCCCCCTATTGGGTATCAACATCACCATGACAACCAGCCCCAGTCTCCCCTGTTGTTGAAGCAGATGCTATAATAAAGTCACGCTGCAGGTGTTAAAGCCACATAACCTCTGTTATGGTTTACATGCAGCTCTGTACTAACAAATAAAGCAGAAAATGGCAAAGTGTAAATTAAAAGGGTCACTCTATCGATCGGTTGCTTTGAGTACGCTTTCCAATCAATAGTTTTAATCACCGTTTCACTGATTGAATGTGAGAATAGTGGTCCGTGTTCCCGGCACAAGTCCATCATCGCCCATAAGGTCGAACAAAGGCAGGTCCACCACTGAAGTCGTTAACTACAGGATGAGTTAGAGGTTTGTTTCATGACTAAAGTATTTGGACGGCGGTTTCTCAATGAGGAAAGTGCTCAGAGGTAACATCCTGGCAGGGTTACAGACCTGTCAGTCCAACAGTAATCAAAGGTTCTGTCCATTAAGAACCCAGTGTGTCAGATCGACAATAGTTCAATTGATCGAGTTCACTCATTAAGTCGTGTGAACGATCCCTCTGAGACGATTAGTAATGATAAACGTGCTTAGAGGCCACCAGTGGGGGTCTGAGGATGAGGAGCTGGTGGTGTCCTCTGGAAAGAAAAACAAAGTAGTTAGTGAACATCAATGAACTGAAACGAAGTTGCAAGAAAATGTTGAATTAAATGACTTTAAACAAGGCAAATAGGGCGTGGAAGCTCAGTGGTCAGGGCGTTGGGCTGTCAATCTAGAGGTTGTGGGTTCAAATCCCAGGTCCACTGAAGTTACCAATGTGGGTCCTTGAGCAAGACCCTTAACCCTCATTGCTCCAAGGATGTTGTGATGAACCCTGTGCTCACCTTGTAAGTCGCTTTGGATAAAAGCGTCCAATAAATGACCAAATGTAAATGTATGTAAATGCAAATAAAATGGGCCTTTATATTTATATTTATAATCTTTAATATTAAAGATGTACAGATACATACACTGATTCTGCATTGTTAGAAATGTTGTACTTCAGGTAGAGGGTCATTAGTGTCACACTGTTCAAAACTGATCAATATTCTAATTCACAGCGATGCTCATTTCATTCGCGCTGGAACAACTGCGTCGTTCTGCTTTCATCTCGCAGCTGTAAGGAGGTTAGGATGCTAACAGGGTCCTGAGGGACGCACACACAATCTTAAAGGGTGGTTTGATCACTGAGGGTTTGGATGATGAAGGATTAGCCCTTTTGATGAATCTTGTATGAGATTTGAATGTATATACAGAAATGCGTTGACCCTGTTCAGCTACAATGGATTAACATCACTTTTATAACCAAACACCTTTCATGCAAAATCAGCTCCTCTGCCATTCCACCAGAGTTCAGTACTTTTATATGAAATCGTGAGATGTTGAGATGCAGAAACTGTAACAAACATTTGCTGCATGGCTTTAATTAATTTCTGCTTGTGATGCAGAGTTGAGCTTCTGGTGACACAGAGGTGTTGTGAGACCTACATATGAGGCTTAGAGGAACTATTATGAAAATCCTAATTTGGTCTCTTCCTTATACCTTCAACTAGATTTTTAGATTCTTTAAAAAAAATCTTTAGATTTTTCGGGGTGGGGGTGGATATATGTATGATTTTTATTTCATTCATTCATTATCTCCCGCTTTATCCTCTAATAGGGTCGCAGTGGGGTTCCCCATGCCCATCCAGGGGAGAACGTCTCGGGCGCTGGGCAGATAGACCCAGGATAGGGCACCAATCCATCGCTGGGCACACACTCACTCACACAGACACACTCTATATGGGGCAATTTGGAGAATTCAATTGACTTGATCCATGTTTTTGGACTGTGGGAGGAAACCGGAGAACCCGGAGGAAACCCACGCAGACACGGGGAGAACATGGGAACTCCACCCAGATGGGGATTCGAACCGGGAATTCCTAGCGCTGAGAGGCGAACGTGCTAACCACTAAGCCACCGTGCTGCCTGATTTTTATTAATTTTATTTATTTATTTATTTATTTTTCATTCACCCAGAAGATCATGTGTGAGGCCAAATATTCATACTATGCATCCTCTGCATGAGGAAATTAGGATTGGCAGTAAAGAAAGTGAGGGTGGTTCAGGATATGTATAAAGACAGTGTGACGGCAAGAAGTGTGATTTGCAGTAAGTATGAGTCCTTTCATTTTTGCGATGGTCATGAACAGGCTGATGGACAAAGATGGAACTGCCAGGCCACCAGAAGGAGGAAAGGAAAGCCACACAGAAAATTCTATATTGAAATGGATATTGTGAACAAAGACCTGTATCCATCCATCCATTATCTTCCGCTTTATCCTCTACTAGGGTTGCAGGAGGGTTCCCCATGCCCATCCAGGGGAGAACGTTTTGGGACAAAGACATGTAGGTGGTTGTAAATTTATTGGGAATGAGTAGAAGATTAATTCATTTATTTTCTTCCATTAATCCTCTATAAGGGTCATGGGGGGGGGGGTTCCCATGCACATCAAGGGGAAAATGCCTCAGGCACCAGATAACCTGGGAAAACATTGAAAACTTGAAGTAGATTGTGTTGTAAAAACACTGATAATTATCTGCCTTATAGATTTGCATCGTCAGCGCTCTGAAGCCGTTTTAAACACAGTAATAAATGATGCAGTCTGGTGTTGATGTCGCATCAGTTAAAGTTACGGGGGGTGTAAATGCTCCCATATCATTAAAGTTGGAGCCACTCAGCAGTTAAAGACATTATTTTCACGTTCCGAGACCCGGATTCAGTGAAGTTTAGCTCATTCTATTTCGGAATAAAAGCTTTTAAAACTTTGCTGTAGGTAATGCAAATAATATGCACATCATTTCTTCATTATTCAGTCACAATGCTTCAGTGAATCTAATTATGAACTTAGTGAATTCACAGGGACAGTTTGGGGCTGTTTGTGGAACCATGCGCTCTCGTGGATAAAGTGAAATGTCTGCTTTGTTTACACAATGAGGAGATGGAACCCCTAAAGCTGGCCATTCGTTTTAATTTAATTGGACTTATTTGTCTCTTATGATGGGTGCAGGTTTGCTGATTTAGAGCCTCTCCCATCCGTCGTCATTGTAATGTATACCTTTGTGGACTCTTTTGCCGGCTGCATAATGAAGGATTATGAGTTTTTCTTTATTGATAAATAGCCTGTTGATCTGAAGAGTGAGACATTTTGATGTCTTTATTTAACCGTGTGTTCTGATTAATATTCTTTGCAGACATGTCGGACATTTTCACTGGGGTTTTAATGGACGAAGAAAATTTTCCGGTTTACTTCTCTTTTCTCTCTGGCCTCATTTTGCTTTTTGTACCAGACACTGTGTCTGGATGTGGTGGATCGGATCAGGCCGTTGTGGATATGGACCGCTTTGACAGGTGTGTGTGTGTGTGTGTGTGTGTGTGTGTGTGGTGCTCCTCTTCATACCTCGTGAATATTTCATGAGCTGTGTGCTGAGGGTAAATGGGATGTGTGAGCATGGATAACTACATGGTGAGTGGATCTGTCTCAGGTGTGTGTGTGTGTGTGTGTGTGTGCACACGTTATATTTTAGCATTATGGCTTTGCCCCAGTTTTTTTTTTTTGTTGTTGTACAAAGTACATTAGTTACATTGCAATCCCAAGAAATTGTGATATTTATACCATCAATCCAGCCTCCCCACATAGCTGACCATAACCTGGCAATCAATTCAATATTCCACCTCTCCAGATGTTCATCCATCCATCCAGCCACGCACCCATCCATATACCATCGAAATCCATACAAACATCATTATTCATCACGCACACCTATTGCACCATGTGTCCATCAAGATCCATCAAACCACCCCCAGAACCATTAAGCCAAACATCAATCAGTGTGCAACATTGAACAAGGAACTGCCTCCTGTAAATATTCACTTTATTATATTACAGATTTTGACATATAAAAGTGAAGCAGTCCAAAATAAAACATTTCACTTGATCTTCAAACATTAAAATGAACAGGATCAGTAGTTGGTGAGCAGTGAGTGTTACCCACTTCATTTACAAACTTCATATTAAAATCATTAACATGAAGTATCGTCACGATTACCAGAGCATTAGAAAGGTGTTGGATGAGTCGGGGATGGGCTTAAAAATCGGATAAATAATTATGTAAATAGGTGGCTCAGTGGTTTAGCATGTTCGCCTCTCAGCACTAGGGATTCCCGGTTCGAATCCCCATCTGGGTGGAGTTTCGCGTGGGTTTCCTCCAGGTTCTCCGGTTTCCTCCCACAGTCCAAAAACATGGAACAAGTCAATTGAGTTCTCCAAATTGCCCCATATAGAGTGTGTATACGTGTCTGTGTGAGTGAGTGTGTGCCCAGCGATAGATTGGCGTCCTGTCCTGGGTGTATCTGCCCAGCGCCTGAAACGTTCTCCCCTGGATGGACCCTAATATAGGATAAAGCGGAAGATGAATGAATGAATGAATGAATGAATTAATTATGTCGAGGAACTCATCATCATGAAGCAAACCCGAGTTCCATCACATGATCTGAGTCTGCAGTCCGACTCTCCGCAGTTTAAACATTAAACTCAGACCATTTACTCGTTTGACTGATGAGAATAATGAGCCTCAGTTCGCACACACAATTACACAGGTTCCTTCTGTAGCACGTTTTATTGCTAACAATTATTTACCCGGCAGCGAGAGAAGTTAAAGTAGCAATCATGGTGGAGAAAAGAATTGGAATTCTGATGCCTAAGTCTGTTTTTAGACGTTTCTCTTAGTATTTATGTTCTTGTGAGACTGTGGCTCATTAACTCAAATCATTAGATGGGTTTGGAATGTTTCACTTGTTCCCTAACTCACTACTCACTGCATAGTGTTACTACATAGTGAATCGATTAGTAAATGAGCATCCAACAGCTGAAAGACTTTTTGGACACTTGAACGAGCATTCCTAAAAATGACAAGCGTTTCAATTTTTTCTTTTTTTTTTTTTTTTTTGTCGTATAAAATTAACAAACCACAAAAACAAAGCTACATCATAAAACATAAATTCTTATATTTGTAATAAATGTTCATCTTGCACTTGCCATGTTTGCTCATCATGTGGTTTTCCTGCTTTGTATATAAGCTCCTCCTTCCCTCTTGTCGTTTGTTGGAATGCTGAATATCGTATGTGTGTGTCATGTCTTTAGCCCGGTGTCTTCTGTATTAAAAACCCCTTTTTTAACTGCATGCTGTCCTGGGACTCTGTAGACCACAATGCAATGCAGCACATAAAGCATCTGTTACTAACTTCTGCCTGGGTGGTGTTCTTTAACAATCACCAGTTCATTAAACTCCATCCATCTGTTAAGTCACCAGATTAGATTTTGCCCCACCCCCATTCTATTAATCATCTGCTAATTCAATTATTCATACATTGTATATTTAACACCTCATAAGAGGTTTATTCTAAACTCAATTTTGCTTAAAATCCAAATTGAACATTAAATTAAACGGTGACGACGAGTTAAAATCCTCACTAACATATTTATAGGAGCCGTGTTGGATTCGATTTTCGCTTAGGTCTCACTGAAAGCCTGAATAGGGCCAGAGTGAATCCATCAGGTCCTGACAAAATCCATTTCCCAGGGTTATTTGATTCTGTAGGAAAGAAAAAAAAAAGCAGAATTGTTTTTGTGTCTGAATGAAGCTGGCCAGTGCTGTCATCTGAAATCGAGGCTACAAGCAGCATCTCATTCTCAGCAGAGTGCGCTCAAGGGAATGTCTTGGGAATAGGTGAACACACACACACACACACACACACACACACAGGATCTCCACCTTAATATTCCCAGTTCAAATTGGTGCGAATTTGCTGAAATATTCCTGACCCGCTGGATTTTCAGTGTTTACAGATTTTGGGATGTATAATTGTTTGTGTTCATTCTGTGGCTACGACCCAAATTACAAAAGCCATCACTGTGTTCTCTGTGGTTACTGCAGTGTGTGTTTGGAAAACTTTGAGCTCAGTTTGAGGGCGTAAGGTGTTGAAAATTCAAAAGTATGCGGCTGGGGTGCTCAATTTTATAGATTGGACCATTTACATTGGGTCATCTATTGGATGCTTTTATCCAAAGCGACTTACAAGGTGAACACAGGGTTCATCACAACATCCCTGGAGCAATGAGGGTTAAGGGTCTGGTAACTTCAGTGGACCTGGGATTTGAACCCCCAACCTTCAGATTGATAACCCAACGCCCTGACCACTGAGCTACCGCGCCCCAAATGCATCACCTGATGTCAGAGATGAAGGGATGTGTCCTGTGTCCTCTATGTTATGTCTACATTGTCATGTCTTGTATTCAGTGTGAGCGCGGCAGCACCGGAGCTTGATCTGCAGAGGCTCATAAATAAACCTGACATCCAGCGTTTAGCAAGTTTGTGATTTTTAGAAAACAAGCAAGAAACCCTGATGTTGTACAGCGTGTGAGTGAGGACCGCGATGCTTATTCAAACGACGATGATGACAAAACCAGTCGGAGCATCTCGGTGCCATTATAGTAAATTACTGGAAACAAGATGTAAAAATGATTTACGATCAGAGACCGAGATCATAAAATCACTTTCATGTTTCCGTGCCTCTCGTTTAAGAGCTGCGTTCAGCTTTCGACTCGTTTCTAATGATATGCAAGCATGAAAATCCCAGCAAGCTACAGGGACACAGATCGCATCTCTCACCAAATGTGTTTGCCAATATTTCTAGTTGATGCATAAACAAGGCTGTTTACTGCACAGGGACCCGTTTGCCCAGATACAATCAGAAATCGTTTGTGTTTATGGAAAGCATACTGACTCTGATGAAGCAGATGGTATGGTCTGAACATAATCACATAACGTTTGGCAGGGATGAGCTGCATCTTATTTCAAAATATTATCTGAATTTGAGATGTATAAAATACATGTTTGAGATGCCATAAAATACAATATCTTCTTCAATACGCATCACATTGCCCTCGGAATTTAGGAGCTACACAAAATCCTGGACATGCAAACTAACAGGGAGCTTGAACTTGGTGTGGCGCCAGCGGCAGGTGCAGGAACCCCATGCTAAAATCATCCGTGTTAAACAATGGCGGCTAAATCGTGGGTGTGAAGACTTGCTTGTCAGCAGCTTGGCGCGTTAGTTGTCGTTCACGGCTGGCTTCATTTGGGTTCCGCAGCCAGCATTTGTATTTGGCAATGGGCTGGTCATAAGGCGCATGAGAAACAACGTCAAGCCCCGAGTCCTCTCGCACCATGTCTCTTCCAATAATCCTTTCTCACTGGCCGAACCCAACTCTCTGCACCCTGTCAGAAGCACTCACGCTCATGAGGTTGGTGCTTGGCTTGACTGATCACGCGGTGCACTTGCTGATGGAGGAACGTTCGTTGGGATAAGAAGCAAGGGATGAGAGAGGGGCTAACCAAGGCAATAGGGACTGGGCATGAATAATAATCTCATTATTTATGAAGCAGATGCAGGACATGCTGCTGTACACGGGTTTGACATTATAAACAAATAAGTGTGAAAGCTTCCGACTTGTGCAATTGACTAACAGGAGCTTGCAAAACACACAATAGCCATTTCCCATCCTGGTGAAAGCAGGTCCCCAGAGCTTCAAGTGCAAATTAGGCTTGTTTTTTTATTGCTTGTGTTTTGCTTGCTACTAAAATAATTAAACTCTTAGGCAATCCCTGCAATTTCTGGACAATTAATCCAGTGCATGCAGAAAATCCCAAAATTAATTATCTGGCAGTTATGGGGGAGTTTTTTCTTTTGCTTGCTCATTAAGGGGTTTAGATTCTGGGCAAGTCCCTGTGACAAAGTGTATTGTTGGAAAAAAAAAAAAGCAGGACTATACAAGAAAAATCAAGTCTAATCCAATTTATTTGGCATCAGTAGAAGAGTGTATTGAGCTATAAAATTGAAAACAGTAATGGTGGGGTGGTATTTTGGCTTTAGTTTTAATGGCAAACTGGCTTCATGTTGCTGCATTTTAATTTCACAGGTGAATCGCCCGACAACTAATAAAATTAAATGTAGAATGTAGAACTGACCGATGTTGCTATTAGAAATGGCTAATGACATGCCATTAAAGGATGACCTGATGCATCCTGCTGATGTAGCCCAGCTACCTCAATGTAAACATTTTTTGGGGGGTTCCTGCAGGGTTCCTCTGGTTTTATTCCACATTTTGATAGCTACATTATTCTTATTATAAGAATGTTTCAGGAGCTGGGCAGATACCCCCAGGACAGGGTACCAATCTAAATAATCTACTTGGCGCTAGGGGTGTATTCAACTACAGATTTTCGTAGTCGAATCTGATTCGTCAGATTTTCCCCATAGTCGACTGATAGTCGAATCAGTTAAAATTTCACCACAAGATGGCGCTAAACGTGGTTTTTTAAAAATATGTTTTATTTACATTTTACTTGTTTTTCTAGAGCACCGTAAATGGGATCCCCGTTCTGGACTTTTTTCCACTTCAAAGGGAAAACCTAAAACACTCAGATCAATGAGTTTTAGGATGATTAGGATGATTTTTTTTGACAAAAGGCTATATTTATAACGAAAACAAAGACATTTCATGTAAAAACTAATGCTTAGCAGCAGCCATGGGCGCCCCCATGTGGTCAAAATGGTACATTCGACTATAAGGTTCATAGTCGACTACGGTTCTCTGAATCGAATCGTCGAATCAGCGAATATTGCAGCTCACCCCTGCTTGGCGCCAAAGGCCAATTTAGAGAGGGGCAATTTAAGATGGCTAATTCACCTTGAATCCATGTTTTTTTTTTGTTTTGTTTTTTTACTGTGGGAGAAAACCGTAGAACCCGGAGAAACCCCACATGGACACGGGGAGGACATGAAATCTCCACCCAGATCACTGAGAGGCAAAGAGGCTAAGTACTACACCACTGTGTCGCCCCGTTAGGTAAATTAGAGAAGTTCTCCGGTCAGGCAACACAGACATCACTGATCAGCTGAAGTCCGTCTGAAATCTGCGCTGCACTTTGCCACCCAACTCGAGATCTCCAGAATAGTGAACCAGTGAATTCCCAGTGTAATAGATCTCAGGATGAATCGGTCTGGCATTTGGCCAGAAATGTAATTTATTGCTCATGAGTGTGAATTCTGTGGCAGTCAGTAAAAAATGTAAACTATTTCTTAAACATGTGACCCATCAGATACCCCATCAGATTTACAAAGCTTAGACGGCCTGCTGGAAAAAGAAAAGGTTAATGGGAAGAGCTTCTGGACATTTCTTTTTTTTTTTTTTTTTTTTTTTACTGCAGTGATGTATGAAAACATTACAGTACAGTATAACACACATCTCCGACCAACCAACACACTCTACCACAAAGCCTTACAACGGTAAAGGTCACGGAGTCCGACACCAACAACTGTATTCCATCACACTCATGAACGAATTCCCTTTCAATATCCTGTTCAGAGGTAACAAACGTGTAGCGGTCATGACATTAAAGCTAGAAAGCACAAAACAGAAATGTAGTAAACAGCTATACTGTTTACTGAGTAACTAAAATATCTTTGATATGATTTTATATTGTTAAACATGTCTGGCTGCTGCTGCTGCTGTCATGCGTAACTGTGATGTCCACTCTTTCTGAACTCAGCATCTCTGAAATGGTGCTTGAGTAATTTTAATCCCACGTTACAGAAAGGTCCCTTAAGGTGTAATGGAGAGGTGATGTATCAAATCTCATCAAACAGTGAAGTGCCCCAGGGGTCAGCGCTTGGTCCTCCTCATTTTTTTTTCTCTACATGTATCATTCATTCAGACATTCAGACCCATGGCCTCTTCTCTTTCCAGCTACACATGTCCTTCGTCCCTGATGTGTCACCACATTCAATTACATGTTGTGGATGATATTAGTATTTTGACAGTAAAACCACCTTGTAATCCAGTGATACCAGTGACGTACAGGAGAAAAACATACACAGAAATGTACTGGGTTCTAG
This sequence comes from Corydoras sp. C115, assembly GCA_019802505.1. Taxonomy (NCBI): domain Eukaryota; kingdom Metazoa; phylum Chordata; class Actinopteri; order Siluriformes; family Callichthyidae; genus Corydoras; species Corydoras sp. C115. The sequence goes on along the minus strand of JAFMOC010000215.1, from coordinate 114,922 downwards.
TCATGTGTATTTTACACAGAACATGATGGAGGAGACATTTAAAAACCCATTTCATTTTTGGCATTGAATTTTTTTTGCCTAGTGGCAAAAATGGCTACAGAATGTTTTTAAGGTCTAAGATTTTAAGACAAATTAATTTAAGCCCTCTGTAAAGAAAATCCCCAACCATTCAGCGGATCCTGTGTCACACTGACAGCCATATACACCAAACACTTCAGTAGGCATCTACCAGAGAGGGACTATTTTTGCAGAAATTATTTATAGAAGATATCAAAAGCCCTTTCTACACTTGTTCTTCCATATGGCTTCAGGTGGAAATCTGCAGCATCCATCTCAATCAGAAAGCCACAAAATGCTGCAGTGCTTTTGTTTGTACAACCCACTTAAGTTCATTCAATTATCTTTACATATTTTACGGATCAGAGCATGATATCACAGTTTATTCTACTCCTTCTTGCTGACTACTAAGTGTGCTAAATTTCTAAACACATACTGTGCAGTGCTGTTGCACCATACTGTGAAATTCAGCCTGAATACTGCATCCCCCGCGTACTCCTGGCTTGACTGTAAATCCCTGTACTACTGTAGGATGTAGTATGTATACTGTGTGTACTTTTATAAGCATAGCATAACATCTGCTGCTAATTGCGAAGACATGAGTAAACCAAACAGAATATATTGACTGTCTGCTGAGTCCCACATTTTCCTAAACGCCCCCTACACCCCCCCCCATGCATATAAATTTAATTAGCACATTGCCAAATTCACATCAAGCTCCACAGTGAAACGCATGCTAAATATAATCAGGTAATTTAATCTTATATACTATATGGCTTTCATGCATTCAGAGACATTTTTATTTATTCAGTAGAGCATTTATAATGTAATGTAAAAGTTTACATCACTATGCAGACATTCTTCTAAAGTATCCCGTTTTATTTAAAATCATTGTCACAAAGCAGCTTTAGGAAAAGCCTTTAAACTACAATACAGCACCATGGGAAAAAACAATAAGGAAGAAACCTTAAGGGCGTTTTTGAGCGGCCGGGCAGCAACATATTAAGGGCCCACATTGGCACTATGGTGGACCTGGGCTTTGAACTCCCATCCCTCATATTGATAGCCCAACTCCCTACTCCCACTGATCGTTTTCCATTTGCAATTCCTAAAGTTCCTCCTGTAATCGTCTAATAGTAATAGTCTAACAGCAAACATACCCAACCATGTGTTTATGGACATGGACATGGGTAGTGCACTGGGCCATTGGAATAGAAAAAGGAGTGGTAGCTCAGTGGTCAGGGCGTTGGGCTATCAAATCCCAGGTCCCCTGAAGTTACCAATGTGGGTCCTTGAGCAAGACCCTTAACCCCCTTATTGCTCCAGGGATGATGTTTAACCCTGTTCTCACCTTGTAAGTCTTTGGATAACAGCGTCTGCTAAATGACCAAATGTGATGTAAAATGTAAGAAAAAGCCTTCCCCAAAATGTTCGTGCACAAAATTACCCATAAAATTGTCCAACATACCTGACTCTGCAGAACATTTTAAATGTCATCATTTTGTTCAATTTTTAGGAATTTAAAGACCATCACTCTGTCGATGCATCAGCCCCTGGAGCCTTCTGTGTGGATTCAGTCCAAAGGAGGAGGTTTCAATAATTCAGTGATGGAAAGTGTTGCAAATTAAACTGCACTGCAAAGCTAATCCACATGCAAAGCTGATTTCATGTTGGAACAGTTGACCCTGTGAAACCTGAACCCTCACCTGAAACCCATTAATGGAGCCAAATCGATCACATCACATATACAAATACAGTATTATTGTTACTATTAATTATTTATGAAATACATTACTTATTAATGAATGAGTAGATCTGCTGGATAATACATCAACGTTTTTGATCCATTTCTTCAAATACACTGGTAAAAAAAAAACAAAAAAACTTTATTTCAAATATATTGAGGCCATTAAAACAGAGAAGCTGTGCAAAATAATATTGATGCCCGTGGTTTTGTAATATCTTGTGTTCATGTGCATGTGATGGCCACACAGTTCACTGCTGCTCCAAGTTACATTCTGCATTCCACTCATCCATTTAAGCCATTTTCCATTTTATTCATTGCTCCTGTTGAGGTCTTGTAAGTCATAAGACCTGGGGTGACCACACCGGCTGCCTTTCACCCCCAAGAGACAGCCCTGTCTGAAAAAGTCTTCTCGGATGCTTTGATGGACCCTGCACCTTTCATTCCTCCTTTAAATCTATGTCATTTTTGGATGAGTGCGCCGCGTGCTTCAGATCTCTCCATCTGACAAATCAGTGCTTTTATGTTGGAAGATGAAACAAAGCAACTGTTTTGTCTCTGTGTATAAAGCGCTTCCCTTTCATTGCTCTACATGGTTGCCATGATTCTTAAAAACGTGTTAATTCATGTGTTCATGTCGGAATGCATTCCTATAAAACCAGGTGATGTTTATCAGGACAGGTCTTTGTTTAAGGTCCTTGTGTATTTCCCTGCAGTATATGAGCAGAAATATATGAACACCTACAGATATTTTGTATTTGGTGTTTGTTTCAGACCCATAGTTAATGTTATTACATACATTTACATACATTTGGTCATTTAGCAGACGCTTTTATCCAAAGCGACTTACAAGGTGAGCACAGGGTTAATCACAACATCCCTGGAGCAATGAGGGTTAAGGGTTTTGCTCAAGGACCCACATTGGTAACTTCAGTGGGATTTGAACCCCCAACCTTCAGATTGACAGCCCAACACCCTAACCACTGAGCTACCACTCCACTCCACAATAAAATGTTATTATTAATATAACATTTTCATTTTACTACTACTGAAGCATTTAAATACATGTCTGCTCATGGACATCTTTAAACCGGTGATATAATAAATCAAAAAAAGCATTTTATTATGTATATTCTTAGCTACTTGTCTTATTTAGTGCTACAGGAATGCTGAGGCTAAGCATGTTAAACATGTTATGTTGCCAGTACATCACATACTTCCCTTTAATAAAATGATGAATAATCTCAGTAATTAGGAAGGATGTTCATGTACCACCGACAGAATATGTACCCTTTTCCTGCTACTGATAAAACTAGGCTTAGCTGTAATAGCTTTTGTTTGAATATTAAATAAAGACCAGGTTATGAGTGAGTTTAATGAATCATAATGAGTCATAACATTTACCCTCATAGTGCGATTAGATCCCTTATTGCTGAACAGCATGACCTTTACAGGAAACTCTGGCAAGAGTGGTTTTCAGACAGACGGTACCAACCGTTTAAATTCAGCTCCGTTAATAGCTCATTTCAAAAACCACGTGTTATTCACCTTAAAATATTAAAATTTATTCAGTGAACCTATATATGCATCTTATATCTTTGTTTTTTATAGCATTTAACCCCCTTCAGAGACTTGTGTTTAGGCGTCAGGTTCTGAAAGTTCTGAAAAAATTATGTCATTGTTCTTATAGAGTGAAAATAATAATGCCATGTTCTATATGATTCCCTAAAGTGTAACATCTGACCTCAAACCTCATGTGGAATCTTCCTAAATCAAGCCCTGGCTGTTATTTGATAGAAGATGCAGTCATTCAGTTCTGCCCGACGGTGTCAGAGCCGGACTTGATTCTTCAGTCACTTGGGGAATAACATTATTGCTGTTCTGTTTACTATTTATGATTACTGCTTGGGGGTGTGTGTGTGTGTGTGGGGGGGGGGTGTAGGAGATTGATTTGAGTTTTAGAGCAGGGACATTGCCAGTCCCTCCCCTCTGTGTAAATCCACTTAGCTTTCAGTAAATAGTGGAATCCTTCTGGAAGAGCCGATATCTTCCATTATGGCATAATTCTTTAGGCCAATTGCCGGCCAGAGGGCTTTAGCGTGGGCTGGCACTCCGTTGCCCATCCGCGAATAATATTCTATTTATATCAGTATGTGGTAGAGCTCGTGCTGCGTGCTATGTTTCCACCATTTCACGCTTCACAGATAAATCTCTATCGCTGTGTCGGGTGAGGGTTTATAGAAATCCAGTGTTTGCAGTGATTGTATTCAGAATGATGAAGCTTGGAATCAATAACTCGCTCATAATGAACATCACTCATAATTGCAGTGATGAACTATGGTGTTTTCTATTTGTATTTATGATTCCAGCTTTAAAATGCTTATTAGCTGCAGGTTTGACTACGTACCCATGCACTTCAGATTAAGATGTATTGCTGAAATATTCATTTCACATTTTATGCATATATTAAACCCAGGTTTAACATTTGAAACATAATTGGCATTTGGTATGCTAATTAAGCTTATAAAGAATAATATACACAGTTTAGTGTCACCAAAAGTATGTAAACACCCTTTACATGGCATCTTTATCTTTTAGTAGTTAAGGGTGGTTTAGGTGTTTAAGTGTGTGCTCAGTGCTAGATTGGCATCCTGTTCTGGGTGTATCTGCCCGGCGACTGAAACTTTCTTCCCTGAACCTGAATGGAATGGATGAGGAACCCCTCACTGACCCTTGTGGAGGATTAAGCAGAAGAAAATGGATGGAATACAGTTTTAAGATAAAAAAAATTATGAAAAATGAAAAACTAATAATAATAATAATATTAACAAAAATAAAAATTCACTTCAAGAAATATGAAACATTTTTTAAAATAAAATTTCAATTGGGGCGGCACGGTGGTTTAGTGGTTTAGCACGTTCGCCTCTCAGTGCTAGGGATTCCTGGTTCGAATCCCCATCTGGGTGGAGTTTCCATGTTCTCCCCATGTCAGCGTGGGTTTCCTTGGGTTCTCCGGTTTCCTCCCACAGTCCAAAAACATGGATCAAGTCAATTGAATTCTCCAAATTGCCCCATATAGAGTGTGTGTGAGTGAGTGAGTGTGTACCCAGCGATAGATTGGCGCCCTGTCCTGGGTGTATCTGCCCAGCACCTGAAACGTTCTCCCCTGGATGGGCAAAGGGACCCCCCCCCCCCCCCCCGACCCTAATATAGGATAAAGCAGAAGATAATGAATGAATGAAAAAAAAATTTCAATTGTCTTATGATCGTGATTGATTAATTGATTATACAGCTGGTTCACGTTCTCTCTTCTGTTCTACTGTTCTCTCACTCGTAAGCCATGCAGACTTCACCTTGTACATTCGCATAGTCATCGTATGGCCTCATATTCATATTATAAATGTTATAAACATCCTCTGAAGCGCTTGAATATTGCATAGCTTGCAGAATCCTGGGCTGTAAATTAGATTATATGGCTGCAGCATGTTAAAATGTTTAAAATCTCATTAAATCGTACATTGTTTTTCCCAGTGGGGAATTGGAGTGTGCTATAAATGCCTTAGTGGCATGATAATAAAACCAAAACGAAGCATCTTGCTGCTTTGCATGTGGGAATGCTAATGTTCTTAGCTAATCTTTTTTGGAAGTATGCTAATGTGATCACCCCATCAGCACTGAAGCTTTTTTTTTTTATTATTTATTTTTGGTTTTCCAGGAAATTTGCCTGATTTTGTGCACAAAGCGTAGCTTCTTAACTGCCACAATCCACAGATAGTCCATTGAGTTATTTCACTTTAGGCACAGTCGTCGCGCAACAGCTAGCCAGAGAACGTATCGAACCGCCGGACTGCTGTTTAAAAATCTCTTCCTCTGACACTTAGACACTTCATTATCAGGCTGTCAGGTGAAGTTGTGTCAGTTTAATCTCATCAGGTCAGCCGCTGATTCACGTCTAATAGGAGGCAAAAGGAAAGTCGATAGATGAAGCCGTTTTTATCTATCTGTCTTCACGCGGCTTTTATCGACGCTGTGTAAATTCCCCCTCAGGTCATATAAAGCCCGTCTCGTTTGGCTTGTTTGCTGTTGTGGATTGGATTTGGCCTTAAGTTTCACTTCCATCCCTGCCTGATGTACTACACCCAAAACCTTAATGAGCAGCAGCTTGACTTTGGGGGGAATTAAAGGAATTATACATTTCAAATAATGAGCCTTGGAACAAAACTGATGCAACAACAATGCAACCTGATTGCCAAAACGAAGGCCAAATGTTTTGAATACGTATTCTGTATGAATAAAGTATCAAGACACATCTCTTCTTCAAAGAAGGTCCCTTGCCAAAAATAGGGGACGTATACAAAGCAACTATGGGTCCAATTTTAGGACACATGGCGGTGCAGCAGTTGGCACCTATCCTCACTGCAAGAAGCTGTGCACGGTGTTTGTCCTTTGTCTGTTTGTTGTGACCTTCAGGGTCTCTGGTCATCCAAAGCCAGCTCAATAGGAAAATTGGAGATGATAACTTGCCCTAACCTGTAGGGGTTTAAGTGAGTTACATTAAAGCCTCATTTATACTACCTCTGCGTACGGAAATGTGTGCGTGCGCTTCATGCGTTATAACAGTTACTGCCCACATACTTCCTTGCGTCAGCTCCGTTGATATGGTTGTTGAACACTACATCCATTAGAGGGCAGTTTAGAGTAAAAATCAAACATGGCGATGGCGGAGGAAATTTTGATTTTGTACATACTACAAAAACGACAAAAAAGGCAGCGTTCTAGACGGCGGTGGTCTGTGAGGCCACTGAACAGGTCGCGACATTTGGATGGAGAATTTTATTCACTTGTCCGCCCAATTTCCAATACTTTCGGATGTCTGCCAGGGCATTCGATAACTTGCTTTGCTTTGTAACAACTGTTTGTCCCTGTGCCCCGGCGAAGTAACATCATATAAATGATTCAAATTGCGCACACACTCGTATAACCGGTCTTCAAAAAGTTCCACCATGTTTTTCTTCTTCTTCGTGTACATATGGAAGTGGTCGCATCATGCACTGCCCCCACGGTTTTCCAGTGGTATTGCTCCGTCCTGTCCGCATCCGCAAGCTTTCAGAAAACATGCAAATTACGTACGAAATGAACGCAGAGTACAGACAAAAAGCTCCGTCCGTATCCGTCTCCGTATTTAACGTTGAGCATAAATGAGCCTTAAGAAGGGCTTTCAGTGCAAATGCATTGGCATCTATCAATGAATTGATGAGGAGAATCTTGTGGAATGCTCTGCTAACAAGCTTCGTCATTGAGAGATTCCCACATTTAGTCTCGGGACTAAATGGACAGCTAACTGTTGGATGTTTTAATTTAGCGGGGAAACCCAAGTGGATGGTGGCTGTCAGTGAGAAAATGAGCCCTTGTCTCTTCAGAGATGAGCGCCAGTCGATTATAATTTTAACAGAGGCTTGTATGCGAGTCGCTGAGGTGTTGAAATTATTCTTAGAACCTGGTGGCAAAGGATTTCACAAAATTCCCTGGTACTGCCAAGCAACAGAGGCTTTTTCTTGCTATCTTGGGACTGTTTTGCACTCTGTCTGATTAAAAGACGCCTACAGTTTTCACCAAAATGTGTCCCCGCTGAAAGCGTTAGGAACCATTAACAAAGTGACAGCAATACCCAATTACCTCACTGCCAATCTTCAACAGCCCTTTGGTGATTTCTCAAGGGTCATTTTGAGTAAATAGTCTCCAAGGGATTTAATAAAAGCAAACAGTGGAGTTAATGAAAATGGAAGAAATTAAGAAATTATAAATGTTTTGTTGATCTTCCCTGACTTTGCATATAGTTTTTTTTTTCTTTCTTTCTTTTTTTTTTTTTTTTTTTACTGAAGGTGTTTTTAGTTTAAACAAAACTGACTGGGACAAAGCTGTGAGATCATTGTGACAAAAAGTACAAAGGATTCTGTTAAAGAAGAAATAGAGAAAGTCACACGTTTCTATTTTCTCCAAAACAAAATGTTTGGCAGAGCAGCCCCCGAGTCGCTTGAAAAAATAAAAAGCTTTAGGCGTAATTAAAAAAAATAATAAATAAATAAAAACTAACCAGAGAAACGGATCTAAAGGAGGCGCAGAGCTGACATTAGCACAGATGAATCATCAAAAGAAAAGAAAAGGTTGCCAGGTAAAAATCATTCCTGAGCAAAATTAAAAGGGCACGAATGCTGGAAATAACTCCAACAGTCATCATAAATGTTCTTCTGCATCTTTTTTCTATATAGTTAGAAAAGAGCATTTTTGAAGTAGCTAAAACAAAATACCCAGGACAGTTTTGCTGTGAGAGAGAAGCATTAAGAGCTGCAACACCATGCGGCTTTTTTAAATCGATTGAATCAGAATCCATGCAGCTTCAAGAGCGTAATATTAAATAAGTAGTAACAAGAAAAAAGACAAATGTTGCTTCAATTCTTTTACAGCGTTTAAAGTTCACACCTGCACATGGCTCCCCCTTCAGCAGCACATCCATGGCTTTCTCAGGCAGTGCAGAGTTTTTTGTGAACTTTTGCATGTTTTCTTCTCACCTGTATGCGTCTTCCACAGTGAAAACACACGGCAATGGGTCAATTATTCATTTATTCATTTCCCGCTTTATCCTCTATTAGGGTCGCGGTGGGGTTCCCCATGCCCATCCAGTGGAGAACGTCTCGGGCACTGGGCAGATAGATCCAGGACAGGGCGCCAATCCATCGCTGGGCACACACTCACTCACACAGATACACTCTATATGGGGCAATTTTGAGAATTCAATTGACTAGACCCATGTTTTTGGACTGTGGGAGGAAACCGGAGAACCCGGAAACCCGGGGAGAACATGGAAACTCCACCCAGATGGGGATTCGAACCGGGAATCCCTAGCGCTGAGAGGCGAACGTGCTGCCACTAAGCCACCCATGCCGCCCATGGGTCAATTAAAAATAGCGAATTTGCTGAAGATGAGACCGTGTGTTGTTCTCTGTCTTTTCTTCCCTGCCATGAGTACTGGGATAGGCTGCAACCCACCCCAGGTTATAGACTGACCAATTAAAGTGTTGAAATGCAGAGTAGAAATGTATATCAGAATACTTTATTAATCCTCGGGGGATTATTATCAGTTTGTTAACAGACCAGCTCATGGAGTTTTTTTTTTTTTTTTTTTAAGGTGTTAAAAATGCTGTAAATGACACTGTTCCTGGGCATATCATTAATAACTGCCCTGCATTGTAATTTTGACCAATGCTTAATAGTGGCAGCTGGTGCTATTAGATCATATCTGTGGTGTGGGAGGGTTGGGGGAAGATTTTTACTTTTCTCTTTTCTCTCTCTGTCCTCCCACAAGCTGCCTCCTTTTGACTAATGTGAGAAAATCAGATATGTTCAGCCAGCCAGCTGCATCACGAGCCAGCCCACGACCCCATAAACGCAACGTGGGCTGCCTGCTTGGTCCACCAGAGACAATTACTGAAAAGTTTGTCTTCTAAACTTAAACAAGGTGGTGCCTGGTGTAGCACAAGTTCACAAAGAACTCTGTTAATTAGCATTGGTTGGGTCTCCCATAGAGAGGATGATGTATGCGAGCATTTTCTTCTAAAGACGCAGCATTTTATTTTGGCGCGGTTGTCACTTCATCAAACCCACCACACTGATTTATGCTCACAAAATGCCGTGGCATGCTGACAATCGAGAGGCTGTCATCAGCTAATAGTTGGGTCTTTCTCTCACAGCCTTTGCTACAGAATGGTAGGAACGACTACAAAATGTGGCACTGCACATCTGAATGATGGAGAATCTTAATGTCGACTACAGTTAATAAAATGTTGGATTGCATCCCAAAATCAAAAATTTATGATTACAGTTATTTTCTACATATAAGACCATAAAACATCTCCTGTTTAAAAGCAACGGCACAAGCCTGCCTCCTTATACCATGATGCACTGCTTCGAGCTTCAAGGAAGTCAATCGATTACAAATCCTTTCAGTGTAGAGATGTTAACTAGTTAAGTCAAGTTATTTATTTATATAGCGCTTTTTACAACAGTACATTGTCACAAAGCAGCTTTACAGAATGAAAAGCCTTTAAACCCCCAAAGAGCGAGCCGAAGCGACAGTGGCAAGAAAAAACTCCCTTTTATGTTGTTATTTAAGGAAAAAACCTTGGGAGGACCAAGACTCAATCTTCCTTGAGCGGCCGAGCAGCAACAACAATGTAGGACAGCTATGTACAGATATTAAACAAATGGAAAAACTAACAACTGGAAAACTATATGTGAGTCCATTATTCGTCAGCAGAGCTTCAAGAAGCCGGTCACACCTCAAAAGAAACAGACAAGGAAGGCAGTTAGAGCTGATAATAAAGCACGACATTTAATTGATAAGTAATTTATTGAGACAGTGCAGCATGCGACTCCGGCATCACTGACTAGAGCAGCAGAACTAAAAGAGGCAGATACTGCAGACTCTACATAGTTGAGATGGCTCCCCGGAACAGCATCATTTCAGCGCCACACCCCCCCATTAATGATGAGGTGGGTAAAGAGGTGAAACGCCAGCAACTAATGATGTCTGTTAAATTATATAAACATACTAAACATAAAAGAGAAGCAAACATAAAGTGATGTGTGTAATAAAAGGAGGTAAAAGGGTTCAAGATGTGAATAATGGTGCAGTAAGGAACGAGGTGACAGGTTTGCGTGTCCATGACATTCATTGACATTAAGCTGAGTGCATAAATAAGTGAGTGTCCTTTCCAAAGTTCACCTTGATATTGCACCAATGTGCACTCACACTGAATTAACATTGAAAATGATCCAAGTGTGACCTAGAGATTAAGCTCCAGGACAGTGGCGTGATGCTGACAAGATGCAGCTTTGCATTATAAGAGTGCCGGACCATTGGCTTGTTAAATACCTAATTCCTAAATCATGTGGATTTAAATAGATTTGTCTCTTTTTGCTCTGATTTTAAAATTTATTTTAAAAATTCGATGTGATCCACTGTCAGTGGATTACTGATCCTTACCGACAACAACTTAGCATAATTTAGTGGTGGGCTATTTGAATAACAGACCCGCCGTCCATTAAGCAGCCTGTTAATTCTGTGTGTGGTAGCTCTCAGGTTTGGGTGCTGGGCTGATCTGAAGGTTATGGATTCAAATCCCAGCTCCAAGATGTGGGTCCTTAACCCTAAATGCTATGGACTACTTTAACTACTTTGTCATACAAATTCCGTACAGTGAATAACAGTCTCCCCAAATTTGGAGCAGCATGCGACCTTTAGAGCTGTTGAAGCTCTTCATTGTTATTCCTATGTACAGCCCACAAGAGTTGTCTCTACCCACCTGCCTATCTAACTAACTAAATAACCAAACCTGATTTAATTGAATTTAAATTGTGTTTATTGATGAGTTTTGTCCATCAGCTGCAGAATCTGGTTGCACTGGCTCATGTTTAGCCACACTGCTGCACGTCCCAAAGCAAATAGAAAAAACTCATCAGCCTTATTTTCCTAGCCGAATGGCCTGGTGGGCTCTGGGCTGGCTCAGGTGGGGCAGGACGGTGCGGTAATGGGGTGTCTGAAAATAGAAGGAAGCAGGAAGCCTGTGTGGCATCTATTTCTCCTGCTGTTTGATTTCGGTTGATTTATGGGGTTTTATTTTCTCCGAGTTAAATCAGGTTTGCTGAGACTCATTTTATTTTATTTATTTATTTTTTCTGTAAAACAAAAAACCCGACTTGCTACCTGTGTCGTTCACTGAATTAGCATTCAGCAGTTATTAGCATTCAGTGACAGGCAATTAAGTTTTAACCACAGTCACTTTATAATTAGCTATCTCTTTAATCCCATCAAACGGACGAGAGATGTGACGGCATTTAAAACAGGATGCTTTTAATTGTCTTGATCTGCCCTCAATTAGCACAGCGATTACAATCAAACCTGATTTCTCTTAACGTTAGCTGGTTTGTATTCATTTGCATGTGCGAGTGCACTGTGTTAATGAGGTATGAACGACATCGCGCTCGTAAAATGGGATTCAAGATCATAACCTTTTCCTTATTAAAGCATTTGACATGTATGGGTCGGGGTCAACGGAACTCTGTGGAACATCATATCTCATTATCTTCCTCTTAATCCTCTACTAGGGACTGGGGGGGGAGGGGGCATATTGGATAGGGCGCAAATCTCCACTTATTCACTCAGACATGCACACTACATAGGGACAATTTAGAGCAGCCGATACACCTTGAATCCATGTGTTTGTTCATCTCCAGCACTGACCACTAACCACCACACCGACATGCCACCAGGATCATTGTATAACCATTAATTAATTAATTAATTCATTCATTCATTCATTATCTCCCGCTTTATCCTCTATTAGGGTCGCGGTGGGGTTCCCCATGCCCATCCAGGGGAGAACGTCTCGGGCGCTGGGCAGATAGACCCAGGACAGGGCGCCAATCCATCGCTGGGCACACACTCACTCACACAGACACACTCTATATGGGGCAATTTTTGAGAATTCAATTGACTTGATCCATGTTTTTGGACTGTGGGAGGAAACCGGAGAACCCGGATGAAACCCACGCGGACACGGGGAGAACATGGAAACTCCACCAAGATGGGGATTCGAACCGGGAATCCCTAGCGCTGAGAGGCGAACGTGCCAACCACTAAGCCACCGTGGCCACCCTGATAACCAGAACATCGTGATACTTTATCTGACCGGCTCCTACCAGTTAACAGTAGCAGTGTCATTACTGCTAGCGTTTAGCTTCTGTAAGAGCAGCGTATCATTTACAGTGGCCTGATTAAAAATCATGAGACCCAACTGAATAAAATTAGGAACTGCTGTTCCTTTTAAAGCTTATAATAGATTGTGACATTATCAAAAGTCGAGTAATATTCCCAGGCCTTATGACTCATAAAACGCAGCCATGATTAGCACTAGCACTGCAGCAGCGACGGCTAGCATCAGGCTCCACTGAGACCAGTGACTGACACATCTATTACCCGGGTGATCGAATGATTGACGGGTGCCTTTTGGTTTTCACACAGCAGCCCACCAATGATTGTCTGTCTCTGTGGATCAAATCAATAGAATTTACTTTACACTCGGCTTTATTTCATCGACAGGTTGATGTTTTACCAAAATTAGTCCTCTATGGTAAAATAGTTTGAAATGTGTGTGTGAATGTTTTTTTTTTTTTTTTTTTTTTAACCTGAGGGCTTCAGTTTTTGTTTCTCTTCGAGGAAACATTTCACACTATGGATGTGTTGCGATGCCGCTCGTCGTGGAGACAGCAGGATCCTTTCAGGATCATTAATAATCCAATCGACTGCAAAACAGGAAAGATACATCAGCATATTATTATGTGCCCAAAATTAGCATGTCAATCTTGCTGTGCATATCATCGCTTTCTATAGGTTTTAAGTGGAAGTGTTAATTACACTCATTTAACATGTGTTGCTCTTTCCCACGAATGTACTGCTGATTAGACTCCACAGACAACAAGCATTAGACTCTCTGTTTTCTCCGGATCTGACACTGCATCCAGTATTTTTAATGGAAAATTCTATGTAAATGCACAGAAATACAAGAAATCAAAACTTAATATATATTATAATATATTATATTATGTAATATAACTTAATATATAAAATAAAATATAAGTGATTGATGTATGGAGGGACTGTGATTTAATTAGGTGTATAAATGTTACTAGATGGTCATAAGTTGAGAGTAAGTTTGGTAAACATCCCAAAAAATATGGTACTAGGTGATTTGCATATTGCTCACACTTGGGATGAAGTATCTGATTGTCTGAATGAAATGTATTTTGTTATAGAATGTAATTAGATTAGAAGGATTTTACAGATTTAGATTTAGAATTGGGTTACAGAAAAAAACCCGTCTACAGAAACTTGTCTCATAAAACACACCGTCCCAGTCAGTTTACATTTACATTTGTCATTTAGGAGACGCTTTTATCCAAAGTGACTTACAAGGTGAGCACAGGGTTAATCACAACATCCCTGGAGCAATGAGGGTTAAGGGTCTTGCTCAAGGACCCACATTGGTAACATTAGTGGACCTGGGATTTGAACCCCCAACCTTCAGATTAATAGCCCAACACCCTGACCACTGAGCTACCACTGAGCTACCTTGTGTAATCAAGCATTAGTCTACATCAACCTGATGACCTACAATCCCTCAAAAATCACCCTTTTTCTCATAATAGCAGGCCCTCTGTTCTTTACTTTCTTTCCTCTGTTGTCATGTCACACTGTGATGCCACATGGATGAGCGAGGACAAGCTTCACAAAGATATATCAGCCGGAAGAACTTCACTTTAAAAAAAAAAAAAAAAAAAAAAAAAAAGGTCTCCGGTTCCAAACTGTTATCACTTGAAAACACATGTGAGGCGTGATTGTTTCTTCTCCAGCGAAGGGAGTCTCACTTGAAGAAGCAGTTAGCCTCAAGTTCAGCGTTCTGTCTTTTGTGAAGAAAATAGAAAAAGGGGGGGGGGAATAAAGATCTTGGAGGACAGTTCAGTTAGGGAAGCAATGACGATTGGTTCTGCAGAGCGTGAACTAATCTTCTTTGAAGGCATGTTGCGTTGGAGAGTTTAGTTCCAGGCTGTTTGATTGTACTTTTGTACTTTTTACAAGCGCTAGGTGGTGAATACACATTTGTTTCAGTCATATATTCACATTCACTTATCCAATCACAATCTAATATATAAATATACAGAGTTTTATAGTATTAACACATCACTATATGGTCATAAGAGGGCGGCACGGTGGCTTAGTGATTAGCATGTTCTCCTCTTCAGCACTAGGGATTCCCGCTTCGAATCCCCATCTGGGTGGAGTTTCCATGTTCTCCCCGTGTCCGCGTGGGTTTCCTCCGGGTTCTCCGGCTTCCTCCCACAGTCCAAAAACATGGATCAAGTCAATTGAATTCTCCAAATTGCCCCATATAGAGTGTTTGTGTGAGTGAGTGTGTGTCCAGCGAAAGATTGGCACCCTGTCCTGGGTGTATCTGCCCAGCGCCTGAGACGTTCTCCCCTGGATGGGCATGGGGAACCCCACCGCGACCCTAATAGAAGATAAAGCGATAGATAATAGATGAATGAATGAATGAATGAATGAATATATGATCATAAGTATTTGTGCATGCCTTGTGGCTTTGCACCTCAGTTTCAGTGATGTGTAATATAAATGGTACATTTTGGATGAAATTTTGTGAAGGTCATAATTACAATAGTGCAGGATTCAGAGCACAGTGTGTGAGTTTGACCTGAATGCGCTTTTTGCATTGATGAACAGCTTTGCTGGAAAAGTGGGAACCGTGGAAGCTGCAATAGAGAATCATGTTACATTACTGCTATTGTTATTGTCAGGTTGGCACATACCTTTACACATGTACTTTTGTACTTTGGTAATTTGATCTAATCACTATTTTATTATACATCACAGTTTTTTCTTTTTCAATTTATTGCCATGAGCATACGGTGCATTGAGGATAGAAAAAAAACAGACGGGAAAGCCAGGGTTGCTGGCACCAGTGCAATGTTGGAGAGAGATTACATAACACAACCTTTCCTTTTAACACTTCCTCTGTCTCTCCTCTCCCTCTCTCGCTCGCTCACTCATATTCTGGCTAGCTTTGCAGAATGTCTCATTTATTATAAAAAAAAAAAAAAAAAAACCTCTAGAAAGCCTTGCTGCTTTGAATCATCATCGAACATGATGGTGTGAAATGCTTTAAAGCGGTTCCCTGGCAGCCGCTATAAGATATCAGAAAGCATTTGAGATAATCCCAGTGATGCCATGACGTCCTGAAGGTACAAGCGTCAGAACTCCTCACACTCTGTAGCTTTTAGTACCAAATCCACATTTAGAAAGCCTTTGCTTTATGACTATGAGGTGCAGTAATCCAATTCTCTTACATTGACATGATCTGGGCAAACATATATGAAAATTTTAATATTACAAACAAAGTTTAGAAGGTTCTGTTTTAATACCATGAGCAATGATTGCAAACTTCTTTTCCTTGTGGAGATAAAGACTTCCACTTTAATAATTGGACTTTTCATGTAATAAAATATGAATGGACAAATCATTTAAACTCAAACCACGTGGGTGGTTCATCAAACTCCTCAAACTAGTGCCGTGAAGACGTGTGTGTGTGTGTGTGTGTGTGTGTGTGCTTGGCATGTGGTATTTATAATGTTGCCCCTTTTTGTCCATCCTCTGTTAGGGTCAGATGTTACATTGTAGAATCTCTCCTCCCTAAATAGTTTAACGTATTGTTACCCACAATGCACCATGATTTAAGTGTCCTTAATGCAACAGGACCCACAGCTGATAAGATGGAATTGCACTAGTAAGCGGTAATGTACAGCAAAATAAATTCCAGCAAGGTGAGCCAAGACCCTGATGCTCAGCAGACAACATCTCAGCCAGTGATTGATGATTCAGGGTCAGATGCATCTTTCACTCCCGGAGCAGATAGGGCTAATGGCCTTACTCAAGGAGCCACAGTAGCAACACGGTGGACCCTCAACCTCCCAATCAATAGTGCTTACCTCTGCACTTCTACTGTTCTAATTTAAAATGAGATCAGGCAGCCGGTATAAATTTTCAGCTCGATGTCTGACTTGTGAGTTAAACAGTGGAGCTGATTTATAATGCAGTATTAGAACCGTTATATTCAGTGTAGAAAAATGGGGGCTCATATGTCTGGTCTCCCTCCAAACACTGACAGCATCATAATGCCTGACAATTTATTTTGACAATTAAATGTGTTGTTATTTAAATAGAAAACCAGTGTAAAATATATTAAGTAGTTTTAGTCTCTCATGTGTTTGGTCATGTCAATGGTTGATTTCCTCAGAACAGAACGGAATTTAAAAAAGATGCCGCTTCGGCTGTGAGGATTCGAATGTTCTCGATTTGCTTCTTCTGAACTTTTCAAAAGACTTTAAAACTCAGCCCCGGGAGAACACTGTTAATGTGATTTGTCCCATTAGTTTGATTTGTTCCTGTCACTCTGTGTTAATATGATTAGAGGTTCATGCAACTAAAATCCCTGAAATTGTGCTAATGAGCAGTTCTGATTGGCCGAAACCAAACTTTCTGCTTTCAGTCTGAAATGGCAAACAAACTGCACAAAGATCAAGGTGTGATGCTGTCACACTGTGAGGACGGTTGTGCACTGGTTAGCTCAGTCCCGAGTTTAACTTTGTAGAAGACGAGACGATTTCCAGGGGGCAAATGTCTGATCGATCGAGCGTCTGCCCTGCAATGGACTGGAGAGTTCATGAGTACAGGGATAGGCTTTAATTTCAATAGGGTGTGCTGCAGCTGATATATGATTCTCCACCTCACACTGTCCTGAATATCCTCTTTAATCATCTTAACCACCTATAGGTTGCCCCACCACATCCATGAACCCCTGTTTTTTTATTCCTCTCCTCCTCCTCCCGTCTGGTGGCTTCATCCTCATCCTCATCCCTCCTCAAACCACCCCTTTGTGATTGTGATGTGATTGGCCTGATTGTGTTACCACATACACTGTTGTATTATAGAACAGAATGTGGCCTGATGTCCAAATATTAATAAACATGAAAGATTCGGGTTGATTTAGAAATAGCAGCTGTACTTGTAAATAAATAATGCCTTTTAATAAGTGATTGTGTGTGTGTGTGTGTGTGTGTGTGTGTGTGTGTGTGTGTGTGTGTAAGCGAGATGGAGAACATGATTAAAGTGTTATCAGCGGTGGTAAAAGTTAGCTGATTTGATTCCTCAGCTGGAATTGAAACAGTGTGGTCTCTGATGAAGACGCCGACTCTGAGTTTTAAATTGTCCTGGATCTCTTCCTTTTTACACAACAAAGCACAAAAATCGGAGCTCATGGCTTCAATTATTTAACAGACCGGGTGAACAGCATGATGAAAGCTTTAGACTGTGATCTGCATGATCGGCCTTCCCAATTACAGATCTCACACACACACACACACACACACACACACACACACACACACACATATATATATATATATATATATATATATATATATATATATATATATATATATATAGTTTTCAAATCATTAACATTTATTTCTGCATAGCAGGCAGCAGGTTTCCATGTGTGAGGTGATTATGATGCTGAATAAAGTAAATGATGCGTCTAAATGCGTGATCGTGTCAGTGCGTCGTCTTTGCGAGGGTCTGTGACCTTTCCAGTGTACAGACCCCTCACCACTCTAGTCTAAGTAAGACCTTTAAGTTGTTTTGCTTTAGATAAAATGTTTGCAGATACACCATGTTATTTTATGTTCTGTTTTGCTTTCACTTATAAGATTAGTTTTTTATCTTAATTTTACTTTGTTTATTTATTTATTTATTTATTTGTTGTTGTTTTAATTATTAATTCATTCATTCATTCATTATCTCCTGCTTTATCCTCTATTAGGGTCGCCCATCCAGGGGAGAGCGTCTCGGGCGCTGGGCACACACTCACTCACACAAACACACACTATATATGGGGCAATTTTTGAGAATTCAATTGACTTGATCCATGTTTTTGGACTGTGGGAGGAAACCGGAGAACCCGGAGGACACCCACGCAGACACGGGGAGAACATGGAAACTCCACCCAGATGGGGATTCGAACCGGGAATCCCTAGCGCAGAGAGGAGAACGTGCTAAACCACTAAGCCACCGTGCCGCCTTGTTTTAATTAATTTGATAAATTTTTTTTCTCCTGTTTAGTTTTTTTTAAAGCTCCATTATAATTAGTTACAGAGTGTAATAATAATAATAATAATAATAATAATAATAATAATAATAATAATAAAGCCTCACTACTCGGTGGCTCCAGAGTGTAATGTCTGCACCTGAAGATGATGCTGTTTGATATGAAAGGCACTGCGGACAAATTAGCGGAGAAGCTTGTACAGTTAATGGTTTTGCCTTTTAGCCCTTGAAACCTCATTAGGAGGAGGTGCAGAGTGTCCTCTGTTTGCTCTAGGCAAAGTTTTAGTCTTAAAAGCTTTTTGATCGAAAGAAAAGTGCCTCAATTACAAGTGTCAACCCATCAGAGCGATCAGGAAGGAGAGAGAGAATAAAGGCAGAAATTTAGGCAGAACTTGGCAACTTGACAAGCATTTTCACTTCCATTGAGCTTGATTCCTCCTGAGGCATCTCATTGGTCACAAACTCAGCCGTGTTAGGAGGATAAGCCAATTAGTCGCAGAGCACAGCTGTAAGCCGAACAGCAAAGAGACCGGTTATAGATCCAGAGGACTGAAATAAAAAAGATAAGGTTGGACTTTCTGCAAACCATTCATCATGACCTTTTGTCTCAGAAAATGTCTTGTTTTTAAGTCAAGGTTCAGTTTAGAGCTACGATTGGGGATAAAGACACAAAACCATCTTATCTTACAAGGGTTTGGGGGAATTATAATGGGCTTGTCAGTCATGGAGAGATGTTCTGTGATGGGTTCAGGGTTGTTTTATGTCACTATTGCTTGGTAAACTATAGGCATCTTTTAAAGCTTTTGGCATCTTAATGGCTGAACAAATGTTGAAATGACTGTTTACAAGTCTACACCTCAATCCCATGATGATGCTGAGGCGGGAGCTTAAGACGTGTCTTGTGAAAAGCACTACAAAAAAAAGCTGCAACTCAGCAAGATGTTGGCTTCCTCAATCTTGTACTTTTATCCCCCTGATGACGTCCTTTGGCGTGCTGGCAATGTGTTTTGGATGATTGTAAAGTGTCTAACATATGGATGCATTTTCTCATCACTACCATCATCAACAGTTTCATCACCAATAAAGAAAAGTGAGCCTGTTCCAAATGCAGATACTACCCCTAATGCCTCACAGATCAACTCATATTTTAAATCATCTCTGGATTTGTGTTGGATGTATTTTGCTTCGTAGTTTCTCTATTATGACATTCCAAAGACAGCTGCTCTCTAGACTGCTCCCTGTTCTTCATGTCGGTTTAACAATTTTTAACAACGAATGCAAAATAAAACCCAGGAGTAAACATTCAGAGTTATTTATTGTAATTGAATGCACAAATCAGAGCACCAGGTAGCATATATTAAATAAACAAAGAGATGCTGAAGTATCATTCTGCTTGACAGGAAGTCCCCTTCATCTCAAACCTGCCATTTATGTGCTTTCCTGGAAACTAAACTAATCGTAATTCTGTACTGCTGGGACCTTCTGGAACTCTCTGTGCTTCACCATTGCATCACTTGACAGCCATCGAAATTGTCAGTCTTAGAATGACCTTTAAATGCTTGATATGCTGACAGGACAGAATAAAAATAAGTTACATACATTGATGTACAGAATGGTTCTTTGGGAATCTTATGATTCAAACCTATATACTTAGATTATAGTAACGTTGTTAATGAGTTTGCATGAAGATGAAGACTTTGGTGCAGAGGGCATGGCGGCGGTTTTTCTGCGTCCTCATTGGTCTTCAAGCCTTCTGTTGTTTTTCCTCTTCTGCAGTTAGGTGTAATGAAAAGAAATGTGTCCCTAGAGAGCAATATGGAGCGATTTTCTGCCCTCAAATGCAGTGGCACAATCCATTGGGGTTTTTTTGGTTAGTATCTAGTCTTTCTAAGAAAGGCGTAAGACCCATGGTGGCCCTTAGTAATGTAATGTTACTAAAATGAAAGGATAAATCATTTATTGCCCAGGTTCCATTATCAGCAGGGGGACGGGGGCGGCGGAAACACAGCGCATGGCAATGATGTGAAACAATCTATTTAAACAGTGAGAAACTGCATGTGAGTTTAAAATTCAGCTTTAACACATACTTCTACACACACAGAGGAAGACTGTATATTGCTCATTGATGTTTGAGGAGATATATTTTTGATTCTTTTTAATGTTGCATTAGAACCTTGTCACAGATGCTTCTCCCAAAATAGATCTGGAGCACAGCATACACCAAAAAAATGTTTTATTTTTCATCCTGCAGAATCGCTGGTTTATATGAATAAAACATAAGTCCATATGTCTTGGATGTTGTATGAACAATGTGAAGGTCAAGAAATAATTAATAGGTTCAGGACTAAAACAGCTTTTAGTCTTCAAATGAGAAACAAGTCATTATTTAAGCTAATCTGAATGGGTGGATGGGTAGTATAGATAGATAGTTTAGAGATGTTTAAATTTAGACTTTATTAAGATTTCTACTGAAGCTTATAAGGTTTAGGATTTGGGGTGTCTTATAAAAGTTTGGGTCAATAGTGCAGGGCTGTAACCACTGAGCTCACTGTGACTTTCACAGTCTGAAATAAAAGCCCACACTCACTCTCTGTGCCTGTCAAGCTCAGAATTAAGCCTATATAAAGAACAGAGAATTCTGGGATGGTGTGAAAACACTCTAATATTCACTCAGTGGTGCTAATCCCGGAGAAAAAGAAATTGGGTGGGGGGTTTGAAGAAGGGGTCTGAAAAAGGTAATGCCAAGGGGGCATGGAGGGTAAGAAAGATGAAATGACGGAGCAGACAGGGGAGAGGTTATCAGTGACACTGGTCCTTTTATTATATCTGTTTTATTTGAGGGAACAGAGTCACACTTGCACATCGAGAGGCAATTTCACAGCTTTTGCCTTCTGACACACCAACCACACAATCACATGGAGGGGATCTGTGAGTGGAAGAGAAAAAAAGAGGGAGGAATTCTGTGTTAAAGGACTGTGTTAAAGATGCTTTTAACAGTGACTGAGAGAACAGTGAAGTCTGAAACAGTCAAAGCTGAAGAACTGGGTCTTTTTGGGGAATAAGACTGAATATTATCACCTTGGGGTGAGCTGCAATATTCGCTGATTCGACGATTCGATTCGGAGAACCGTAGTCGACTATGAACCTCATAGTCGAATGTACCATTTTGACCACATGGGGGTGCCCATGGCTGCTGCTAAGCATTAGTTTTTACGTGAAATGTCTTTGTTTTCGTTATATATATAGCCTTTTGTCAAATAAAATCATCATAATTTCTAGAAAAAAAAGAAAAAAGAAAAACAAAAAAAAAGGTTTTCTTTTGTTAGAAAAACAAGTAAAATATTCATTCATTCATTC
Source organism: Corydoras sp. C115 (assembly GCA_019802505.1). Lineage (NCBI taxonomy): Eukaryota > Metazoa > Chordata > Actinopteri > Siluriformes > Callichthyidae > Corydoras > Corydoras sp. C115. The sequence goes on along the minus strand of JAFMOC010000215.1, from coordinate 92,972 downwards.
ATTCATTATCTCCCGCTTTATCCTCTATTAGGGTCGCGGTGGGGTTCCCCATGCCCATCCAGGGGAGAACGTCTCTGGCGCTGGGCAGATAGACCCAGGACAGGGCGCCAATCCATCGCTGGGTACACACTCACTCACACACACTCTATATGGGGCAATTTAGAGAACTCAATTAACTTGATCCATGTTTTTGGACTGTGGGAGGAAACCGGAGAACCCGGAGAAAACCCACGCAGACACGGGGAGAACATGGGAACTCCACCCAGATGGGGATTCGAACCGGGAATCCCTAGCGCTGAGAGGCGAACGTGCTAACCACTAAGCCACCGTGCCGCCACAAGTAAAATATATTTAAAAAATCTTGTTTAAAAACTACACTTATAGCGCCATCTTGTGGTGAAATTTTAACTGATTCGACTATCAGTCGACTATAGGGAAAATCTGACGAATCAGATTCGACTATGAAAATCTGTAGTTGAATACACCCCTATTATCACCCACTGAAATATTGTGAAAGGACCTCGCACCGTGAGGGTAAATTGTTAGAGTAGCTCCAGAGGAAACGTTCATGTAAATGTCTTTGTTATATCCAGATTACATACAGATGTGGGTCCCTTCTGTCTGAGGTATATCTGAGGTATATATCTGAGGTATATAACTCCACACAGAAATCAAATGAATCCTAGAACCCTCATGCTGTGGTGTATTAATCACTGTGCCACCCGTTATGCTGTGCCGGAGAAACATATTCACATTGTGTTTTGAACGTATTCATGTGTTATTGAACCTGATGTTGGTCAGTATCAAAAATATGGGCTTGACGCAGCCTACAGGATAAAACATGACTCCAGGGCCAGAGGAGAAGAACTCAGGCCTGACATTTTACCTCCAAAGATGTAGTAAGTTTACAAAGAACAAGAAAAAAAATGTCCCAGGTTCTTTGTTTCAATCATCAGTCTGAAAAATGCTGACGTTTTGAGTATAATTACTCTCTAGGTTACTACCTCACGTTGGGCAGATTGTCTTTCCCTCTGTCATCTGTTACAAACTCACACAGAAGAGCGTTCTTTCTTTTGTCAAGCTGCTTTGTAACACGGTGTGAAATGTATGTTATGGATAAAACATTTGATTTAAGGTGACCTGTTTGTCTTGTGTTTATCTCTAACTTGACCATGAAGTGTACTTGGTGTATGCACTATGATCTTACTCCCTGTATACAAATGCATGTGTAATGTTCAGGAACCTGTCGTAAACTACATGTTAATAAACTCGCACTTATGCTGAGGGTAAATGAAACAATGATAAATGGTAATTGTTTTTTGTGGCCTTTGGAAGCAGCGGTTTTCAGCTTTCATTAGCGAACCTTCAGTTGGACGGATAATGGCTCTGCTGCAGTGGTGTAGTAATTAAAGTACCGAACCAAGAACCAGGAGGGTGGTGATCATGCAGCGGCCAATCTGCTAAACATCGCAGCTGAACAGGGTCCTTAATTCTGTGATGCATAGATTGTATGATTTAATGGCCTCTGTTAGTCAAACTGAATAAGGATTTCCACTAAATATACACGCTGTCCCTGAGTTGAGTCTGTCCTTGTTTTTATTCATTCATTCATTAATTATCTCACGCTTTATCTTCTATTAGGGTCGCGGTGGGGTTCCCCATGCCCATCCAGGGGAGAACGTCTCGGGCGCTGGGCAGATACACCCAGGACAGGGCGCCAATCCATCGCTGGGCACACACACACACACACACACACACACTCTATATGGGGCAATTTTGGGAATTCAATTGACTTGATCCATGTTTTTGGACTGTGAGAGGAAACCGGAGAACCCGGAGGAAACCCACGCGGACATGGGGAGAACATGGAAACTCCACCCAGATGGGGATTCGAACCGGGAATCCCTAGTGCTGAGAGGAGAACGTGCTAAACCACTAAGCCACCGTGCCGCCAGTAAATCCTTATATTATTTATAATTTATTATTTATTATTTATAATTATTTATTTATATTATTTTATTATTTTGTCTGTCAGAGTGTTAAAAACAGTGGTTGCCATGACCACTATAATCCCTGTGTTAATGTGCAGGATTGCAATAAAAAAAAAAAAGGAAATATTTTTGTACTTTTGAGCTGGTTCTCTGCTTCTTGGTGACAGACCTGTCCTGTGTGTGTGTGTGTGTGTGTGTGTGTGTGTGTGTGTGTGTGTGTGTGTGTAGCCACATACATTGTCCGGTGAAAAGCATTAGAACCAGTATGAAGTATAAAGCATCTTGTTGCTTTGTGTCTGCATTTTGTAAACATGTTGTTAGAACTGATCTGAAGGTCTTGTTCCGTCATGGGTGTGTTAATGTGATTTGGGCAGCGCTCACACGTCTGTGGAGTGCTACACGTTGAGTGCGCATGGCTGTGCTGTATCTCTCTAAGCTGCCTCACTGTTCCCGCTGAGCGATGATGGTTTTATTTCGCAGTGTGAGACTCGCAGTGTTTCTGATTCTCATCAGCTTTAAAGCTCCTTTATGAGCAGCGCCGCTATAATTACATCATATCATACAGCTCCCTCTGTTAAATCCTACAATCTGCACCTCTTTTCCTCTTTATGTTTCCTTACCTGCTATTAGCGTCCTCTCAACCCGTGAACATTTTCGTTTGTCTTTAACCTTTTGTGAAGAAATCGGTTTGTCTTTCTCTCATTCTATTTTCTTTCCTTTTGTTTCTTTTTTTCTTTCATTTTTTCTACTTTAAGTTTCTTGTCCTTTTTATTTTATTAATTTTTTTTTTCATTGCTCTCTTCCTCTCTCACTTCCACCGTCCCTCCCTTTCAGCCCCCATTTGTTTGTATTTCCTCCCTCATTTTCTTCACATTTGTTTTCTCTTTTCTTTTCTCAGTTCTTTTCTTTGTAAGTCCACACTTTCATTTTTTAAAGAATTATCCTTTCTCACATCTTTGCTCTCTTTTTATTAACTTCATC
>JAFMOC010000215.1:0-87500 GCA_019802505.1 Corydoras sp. C115 | reverse complement strand
ATAGTTAATCTGCCTTTTTGCAACAGATCCTTCACACGGCTCTTTCCAAACATGCTTTCTTATGACACTAAGCATATTAATACGTTTAGAAACTCTTTACATAATCAGTCTGATTTAAAAAACATTCATTTAAATAATGTAAAGAGGAGCACTGATGCATGATCCACCGACATGACACACAGCCGAAGCAGAACAATGAGCTCAGAACTCTGTGAATGTGGTTACAGCACTAAAAACCGTCAGCATCATTAACATTTCAAATCCTGCATCATTTTGTGGAAATAAACAACAATAGTATGCACCGGGAGGGTGGGGAGAATTTATTAGTGTAGGATTAGCTTGATCTGTTGGAGAGCCCCGTAAGACTTGTTTAGTCCGTCCTGCTGAGGAGCTGTGCACTTAATTGGTACAGGGGAATAAATGTTAGGACACTACAGAGACAAAGGTTTATTTACTTCACATACACACCCGTTTGTTTCTGATGGGGGGGGGGGTGGTTAACATGAGGATTCCTGAACTTTTATTGCAAAGGAAGCTCTTCTGTCTTTCAGAGTCTCAGGAGGTATACGCTGCAGCAGCACAGCTCCTCTGAAATGTTGTGTGGTCAGTGTGCTGGACGTTAAACATGACAATATGAAAAAAAAATGAAATGGTCATATTTTGGTATTGGTTTTTGTTTGATTTTCAGCCAAGCCATGAGTTTTATAATAAATTAATAGAATCTAACACATAAAGACTTGCAGTCAGTTGAGACCCGGCTCACGGCAGTGACTAAGTGAGCTCGTCTGGATTTGTAGGCTGTTTGACAGCCGTGAATATGCTTTCCAGAACATTTGGCAGGAAGCTTGATACAGAACTCTGACAGCGAGAGGATTTAGCTTTGCTGAGTAAGTAAATCTTTCCTTTCATACAGTATTCCCCCGCAGGGTCGGCCCAGGGTGCAGGGCAAAGTCCAAAAAACCCCCAATGAAGCACATTTTGAAAGATGATAGACTGATTTTTAATCCATATAAATTCTGATTAGTTAAAATCCAGGTCAAGATACAAATTATGATCAATGTGACTTTCATCACAATATTCTGTGCTTTGATCCAAAGTGCTGTTGAGGTTGTCTATTAAATAGCCACAGCTTATAAACTGCAGTCGTTTGGTTTGTTAAAGCTAACGTTAGATACCACATACACTCATAATTTTTTTCTTGTCCATAGTCGGGTACATGCTGTTCACCAGACCTTTACTGGAATTTAAAGAGGTTCTGTTGAGTCAGATAAGTCTGCAATAGAGTTGGTCAACTGTAAAGCTTAGTGGTGGATTTGTGATTTTGTTTGACTCTTACTTCTTTTGGATTTGAATAAAATGAATAATAATGAGGTCATGAACTTGAGTACGTGGGCTGTTGTGGGATTTTCCAGCAGAATATTGCTCTAAAACACCTGCTCATGCCAGTGTATATGTGAACCCTATAGAAAAACTATTGGATGGACAAGTGTAATCCTTAAGACTCTGAAGCATCTGATGCAGACATGTGTGTTGCATTGATATGTTTGGATTAGACACGGCGCCTCAGTGTCACTGCTGAACTGAGAATAGTCCACCAATCAGAAGCGTCCCGCCTTCAGCATCCTGTGAGCACCGGAGAAGAATTAGAGGATGATGAACACAAACTGTGCAGCAATAGATGAACCACTGTGTCTGATTTTACATCTACAGAGTGAAGCGGTTTGGGAAAAGTGTCTGATAAAAGGCACAGTGAGTGAACACAACAGCACTGCTGTGTCTGATTCATCAGCCTAACACACAACACACCACCACCATCAGCGTCACTGCAGTGATGACGGTCATCAACCATCAAAATAATACCTGCTTTGAGCCAGTCCTAATAAAAACAAAGTAAAGGGGACGAATAAAGGCCGAAAAACTGATGGACTACAATTTGTAGAATATATGCATATGATAAATGAAGCTGGTTAAAGGGACAATGATTCATTCATTCATTCATTCATTATCTCTCGGTTTATCCTCTATTAGGGTCGCGGTGGGGTTCCCCATGCCCATCCAGGGGAGAACGTCTCGGGCGCTGGGCAGATAGACCCAGGACAGGGCGCCAATCCATCGCTGGGCACACACTCACTCACACAGACACACTCTATATGGGGCAATTTTTGAGAACTCAATTGACTTGATCCATGTTTTTGGACTGTGGGAGGAAACCGGAGAACCCGGAGGAAACCCACGCAGACACGGGGAGAACATGGAAACTCCACCCAGATGGGGATTCGAACCGGGAATCCCTAGCGCTGAGAGGCGAACGTGCTAACCACTAAGCCACCGTGCCGCTGGACAATGATTGTGGGGGAAAAAAGGTGTATGTAATAATGGCCGGTAAGTGTATATACATATATTTATATATTTATAAGATTATATTAGGAATGAGAAATCAAACAGCTTTACTGCGTGTTGTAATGTTTAGTCAGACTGGCAGTATTTGTGGAGGGAACTGTCAGCATGTTTAATCAATATGTTTGCACTTAATTATGTCTTTTGGATTGTAAATTATAGGGTTTTGATATACAAGCATTACTCATAGCTCACAGATTCACAGATGGTGTGTGTGTGTGTGTGTGTGTGTGTGTGCGTGTGTGTGTGCAATCAGATGCCTTAAGCAAACAAAACGCATTAACCAGCTGTAAGTAGTCTTTAAGTTAATGTGTTTAACCTTTCGTTTTTAAAAAGCTCTCTAGAGCCTAAATTAAACTTTTTATTTAGAACATGAAAAAAAAAAAATCTTCAGCTGCATCCTCTTAGCGTCCAGCTAAGCCACTGGAGACTTTGCTCGCTGCACACATGGCTATTGTGAGGTAAAGCCCATTAGTGTCAATGCACCGGAAGTCTGTCTTCATTTTTATATGAAACTCATACCAGATTGTGGGGGAAAAAAGGTGTATGTAATAATGGCCGGTAAGTGTATATACATATATTTATATATTTATAAGATTATATTAGGAATGAGAAATCAAACAGCTTTACTGCGTGTTGTAATGTTTAGTCAGACTGGCAGTATTTGTGGAGGGAACTGTCAGCATGTTTAATCAATATGTTTGCACTTAATTATGTCTTTTGGATTGTAAATTATAGGGTTTTGCATTACTCATAGCTCACAGATTCACAGATGGTGTGTGTGTGTGTGTGTGTGTGTGTGTGCGTGTGTGTGTGCAATCAGATGCCTTAAGCAAACAAAACGCATTAACCAGCTGTAAGTAGTCTTTAAGTTAATGTGTTTAACCTTTCGTTTTTAAAAAGCTCTCTAGAGCCTAAATTAAACTTTTTATTTAGAACATGAAAAAAAAAAAATCTTCAGCTGCATCCTCTTAGCGTCCAGCTAAGCCACTGGAGACTTTGCTCGCTGCACACATGGCTATTGTGAGGTAAAGCCCATTAGTGTCAATGCACCGGAAGTCTGTCTTCATTTTTATATGAAACTCATACCAGATTAAAAATATATTCATTCATTCATTCATTATCTCCCGCTTTATCCTCTATTAGGGTCGCGGTGGGGTTCCCCATGCCCATCCAGGGGAGAACGTCTCGGGCGCTGGGCAGATACACCCCGGACAGGGCGCCAATCTATCGCTGGGCACACACTCACTCACACAGACACACTCTATATGGGGCAATTTTTGAGAATTCAATTGACTTGATCCGTGTTTTTGGACTGTGGGAGGAAACCGGAGAACACGGAGGAAACCCACGCAGACACGGGGAGAACATGGAAACTCCACCCAGCTGGGGATTCGAACCGGGAATCCCTAGCGCTGAGAGGCGAACATGCTAAACCACTAAGCCACCGTGCCGCCCTTAAAAATATATCATTTAGCATATTTTTAATTTAGAAAAGTGCAGACTGCTGTGTTGAGTACGTCACATACTGTGATCTCCTCTCAATCATCGGCCCGGTTAATTGATCCCCACTGATTTATCTCGACAGTTTCCTACATTTTATTTATGCTGAGCTTTATTTTCAATCACCATCGATGGTTATTCCATTACAGCTGCTCTGTATCACCGCTTATTGAAAATAAATGACTTCCAGGCGCCCAGGTGGTGCCACTGAAAAGCATTTGCTTCATCTTCCCGAGACGTTGTAACTGTCTTTGTCTCAATTAATGGCTGTACAGACGGATATCTGTGAGTTTACATGTGAGGAATGTTTCCATCAGAACCTTGTGTTTGACAGACTGCTCTACATGACGAAGACGAAGATGATGATGATGTTGTTATCTGTAAAAAGAAAAAAAAAAAAAGAGAGCAGAATAGAAACAATGCTTCCCACTCCTTCACTTTAATCTCATCTTTTTTTTTTTTTCCTGGTTTGTGATTATTATTTTCTTTCTCACTCGATCAACACCTCACATTTTTCATTCTGTGTCCCATCCATCAGAATATCACTCTGAACATCAGACTCATGTTACTCCTTTTCTTATATATTTTAGCATCTGAATAAAATGGCCACTTTATTAGACAGTTTTATTAGATGCACTGCTCCCCTGTGTAAACCGATACAGATAACACGGCGGTGGAGCGATAAACATAATCACAGAGCTTCAGGTCGTGTTCACATCAACCCCCAGAATAGAGAATAAATGTCAACGGAGCGATTTTGATTGAAGCATGATTTTAGGTACTTGACACCTTTATTTGGGTGAGTGTGTGTGTGTGTGGGTTTAAGCTCTTCAATATTGTATAGAAATTAGCCTTAACCATCAAAACCAGTTCACTCAACTGAGAGGTATGAAGGAGTGACAACCAGATTAAGACAGTAAGCACAAGAGCCGAAGTCAGGATGTAGGAGAGAAGTGAGAGAGAGAGAGAGAGAGAGAGAGAGAGAGAGAGAGAGAGAGAGAGAGAGAGAGAGAGAGAGAGAGAGAAAGACAGAGAATGAAGAGAACAATGACCCAGAGAAAGATCTCTCCCAGCATGGAGCTTTTGTACTCACGCCATCATTTACACAGGTACATTTATGATATTGTTTATTATTTATTATAATTATTAGAGTTCATTTTAAAATGTTCAGAGTCTACAGATGAGGTTTGTGTGTGATGTTACAACAGTCCTGGAATCGTAACTTTGTCTGAGACACACTGGGTTTAATTCACTCGCCTCACTCATTAACACTAACCTCTAAATATCTCACTGATTAAATGCTAAATTATTTTTGTGCATATTTCTACACATGTATAAAAACAAATTCATTCATTTCATTTTAATCTGTATAGATACATTAAAGGTTACCAAATTCATTATAAGGTTGTTTCGTCCATTTATTTAATTCTGTCATATATTTCTTATAAATCTCACCCCGTCATTGTATCAGCATTTAAATTCCCATTTTGTCATTTCCACACTGATTGCACTGAACACTTTGTGCAGAAACCTGTTTAAGCGTCTTTGCCTGATTCTCTGTATATTACCTAAAACAATATGAGAGCTGATGTGTTGTTTTACTAACGAATGTTGAGGACTCGAGTCCCAGTGCTGCTAATCTGCCACTGCTGTGCCTCTGAGCTCGGTTCTTAACCCTGAGGTGCTCAATGTCATGTATGATGTGAGGCACTCTGTAAAATACTGTAAATGTAAATGTAGGGCTGTGTCGGCTCACTGGTTGAGTTAATGGCCTGTCAGCCGGAGACTTGGGGATTTATTCTGCCAAGTTGTGACTCCTGGACCCCTGAGCAAAGAACATAAATAACTCTGATTTGCTTGAATTGTATCACGTCATAAAGTCTGCAGAGTGTTTTATTAGATTAAACTTTTATACTTAAATCAAAGTCAATATTAAAGAATCGGGTGGGTGATGGGGGGGGGGGGAACTTAATCAGGGAAGATCCTATTTATCATTTAGGTTTTTACGATACATTAATGTAGAGCTTATTTGGTGGTGGAGGGAGGGGGGGTTACGATAGAAATTTAATCAGATGTTTTTTTTTTTACTGTATATTCTACGACGGGATGTTGAAATGTGGCTGAAATTGCTTCTGCAAACAGTGGAGGGAATTAAGCTGAACATGCTGTTGCGCGTTCCTGGGGTCGATTCAGTATCGTGTTCTGTTTAATAATGAAAACACATTAAAATGACAAATCAGATGGGAGCCCTAAACCAGAACTAAGCACTTGCAGGAAGGAAAGCAACCTCGCTTCTCACTTCTCATTCTTTTCGGAGGTATTGTTTTTGTGCTCCCAGCCTGTTGTCAGTGCACCCCCCCCCCCCCCCCCACCCGCATTCTCCCGCCTTCACAGCTCATGAACACTATTGCTGTTTCTCCCATCACCCCTGTCCACCTCTGTCAGAAATCATTACATCCCCTCGGGATGCACTTTGTGTGTGTTCATAGCGGTGTGAATGTGAACCGTCAGTGATCTGCTGATTCACCACAACAGGGTTTCCCTGTAAAAGCTGAACCCAAACGCTGGTTTACACAAGTTGGCTGCTTTAGCGTGGGAAGGCCAGAGTCAGTCTGAGTGACCTGATGAGACTAAGCTGAGCTTTACACTCTGTCGCTAAGCCTTTACTTATGTACAACTTATGCAGTTTAGAGCAGAAATTAAAGACTGTGGGGAGAGTTAGAAGGTTCTTTGTAATGCCACTGGATCATAAAGCATTTTCTATTATAAATAAACATTCTAATTCTGAGAAGCAGTGTTTTTTTTTTTTTTTTTAAATATAGCTTTCAGTCAATGCTAGATGCTTTAAATGATAATGAACTATTATAATAAAAATATTATCAGCAGTATTAGTAAAAGCGGGCGGCACGGTGGCTTAGTGGTCAGCAAGTTCGCCTCTCAGCACTAGGGATTCCCGGTTCGAATCCCCATCTCGGTGGAGTTTCCATGTTCTCCCCGTGTCCGCATGGGTTTCCTCCGGGTTCTCCGGTTTCCTCCCACAGTCCAAAAACATGGAACAAGTCAATTGAGTTCTCCAAAATTGCCCCATATAGAGTGCATCTGTGTGAGTGAGTGTGTGCCCTGCGATAGATTGGCGCCCTGTCCTGGGTGTATCTGCCCAGCGCCTGAAACGTTCTCCCCTGGATGGGCATGGGGAACCCCCTGCAACCCTAAGATAGGATAAAGCGGAAGATAATGAATGAATGAATTAGTAAAAGCCAGTCTTTATTGTAATTTAATTAATTAATTAATTAGGTCATTTATTGGACGCTTTTATCCAAAGCGACTTACGAGTTGAGCACAGGGTTAATCACAGCGCCCCCTGGAGCAATGAGGGTTAAGGGTCTTGCTCAAGGACCCACATTGGTAACTTCAGTGGACCTGGGATTTGAACCCCTAACCTTCAGATTGTAATTACCATAACAGAACTGATTTACATCACTGTTAGCAATAGGAGTGATATTATCAAAAACTTTAATAGCATTAGCAATTGTATAATCATAAAAGTGCCATAATAATACACCATTTATTTCACTGGTAGCAGAAGCCATACTGACATAAGCAGTTGTATTAGAATTGCTATAATAATCAGTAATAATAGTAATTGCAGTAACAATATTAATATCATTGACAGTTATATTAGTAAAGAAACGTTTGCCGTGTTTATGTTAGCGGTAACATGAACAGTAATGACAGTAATAGCCCTATTTTTTATAAGATGAGCTCTATGGAAAAAACACTAATGTATAATTGTACCTCATTTTATTCATACAACTACACAGATCAGCCGCATGCGATGTGTGCAGCCACCGAGAATTTAGCTTTAGGCTAAGAACTGAACTCTGATTGCTTTTCAATGAAAGTTCAATTACATCCATTCAGCTTTCGATTTTATGGCCATACGATTATAATTTATTATTTATAATATAGGAATATGTTTTTTTTTTTTTTTTTTTTACACAGTTCTGTAAACTCCTATGTTATGTTTTACAAACTCCTGTGTTTATCTTTCCAGGCCCAGAAATCTTGGATCGAGCGAGCATTCAGCAAGAGAGAATGTGTGCACATCATTGTCAGCACCAAGGATCCCCACAGGTACAGCTTTGTCCTGATCTGTGATTTGGGCTCTGAATAAATCTGAGTTATGTGATTGTTCTGATCAAATCAGAGAGGGTCATTAAAATTCCTGACAAGAACTAGAAACTGGCCTTCCCCAAACTGTTCCATCAACATTGAAAGTATACAGTTCTCCAGAATGTATGATTTAAATTCCTAAAAGTTTAAACCGCTGACAATGAGACTAAACCAGATTACCATGATTAAGTGTTGAGGTGTGCCCCTGTCCGTTTGTGCATTTCTGTTCAGAATTGAATCCATAGTTCAGGTTTATTAATACTAGTCTGTTCTTGGTTTTAAAAACACATCCCTTATTTATATGGCAAAGCTTTCAGAGTGATGTACTTCTACTTTAAAATCTGTGGCAGCAGCTCAGACTTTAAATTCACTTTGAGTTGGAGATGTAACAGAAACATCAGCAGCAGAGCAGCATGTTTTTGGAAGATTTTTCCCGAATGACCCGCCAAGTCTACCTTTAAAATATTAATATGCTTTACATTCTGCGGTATACAAAAATCTAAATCAAAGCAAAATCAAGGACAACTAACTTTCTATAAAGAGCACATCATCCTGACAGAAGTCCATGTTTGTAAAATTTAAGTCTTTTATTGAAGCATTAATTAAGGGACAGATGTGGTAGACGGGTTTGCTCTGGTTTAACAGTTAGGGCTTCTTTCATGCTAATTTATTTGGACTTCACTCCTCTGCAGAACGAGTGGTGAGAAAATATGAGAGGAGCAACTTCAGGTCAGATGGAGCTTTTTTTTTAATAGGCACCCTGACCAATTAAAGAACGGAACACTGAAAAAAATCAAGTCTCATTTATCCCATCTATTATTTTGAACAAGTCACCGTGGGATGAAACGTTTAAATGAGCTGAATAATTAATTCTTTTAAACTCAATCAGGCGACTGTGGGCGCGGTGTTTGCATGTTCTCCGTGTGTCTGCGTAAGGCTCTAGTCTTCTTCAGGATCTTTAAGACATGCGAGGCAGATGAACTGACGACACTCTGACGCTGATGGATTAGAGTCTGTGAGATCGGAAGCATATGGAAACTCTGTGCTATGTCAACCCCTGTGACCTTCTGCTGGACAGGTGCTGTTGTGGCCGCCTGATTGGCCAGCATGTGGGCCTGCCCCCCAGCATCTCATCCAATCAGAACGACAGGTCGGAACGTGCCCTGAAGAGCGACAGCCAGCCAGAAAAATGGTCCATCAGCAAGCATACACAGCTGAGTCCCACCGATGCCTTTGGTACCATCGAGTTTCAAGGAGGAGGCCATTCCAACAAGGCCATGGTGAGATATTAAGGTCAATCAGGACATGGTGTGGACATACATATTTCTTTTAAGCGATTGATCTATTTTGCTACTGTCCTTACACACAGATTAATATTTAACACATTTGTGCAGTGAAACACACAAACACACACACACACACACACACACACACACACACACACACACACACACATATATATATATATATATATATATATATATATATATATATATATATATATATATATATATATATATATATACACACACACACGGGCGGCTTAGTGGTTAGCATGTTCGCCTCTCAGCGCTAGGGATTCCCGGTTCGAATCCCCACCTGGGTGGAGTTTCCATGTTCTCCCCGTGTCTGCGTGGGTTTCCTCCGGGTTCTCCGGTTTCCTCCCACAGTCCAAAAGCATGGATCAAGTTAATTGAATTCTCAAAATTGCCCCATATAGAGTGTGCCCAGCGATGGATTGGCGCCCTGTCCTGGGTCTATCTGCCCAGCGCCCGAGACGTTCTCCCCTGGATGGGTATGGGGAACCCCACCGCGAGCCTAATAGAGGATAAAGCGGGAGATAATGAATGAATGAATGAATATACACACACACACAGCCATAATATTTGGTGGGACGAGGACTCGAACCGGGGACCTTCAGTTTAAGCTGCATGTCAATTAGGAACCAAGGTTACAGCCAGAATATGAATAGAATCTAAATCACATTATTAATGCCTTGTGTTGTGCACACAAGGTGAAACACTATCAGATGACCACCTGACGCGTTTTGTTTTTGTTTTGTTATAAATGTTGCCGTTTTTAAAGCTAGAAAACATTTTCACAACGTTAAATATGTTAATATTGAAATAGATTTTGAACATGTAACATGTACGGTTTTTATACAGTACATATTATTTTTAACATCAGTCAAAAATGTTCTAAATGTCTCCTAAGTACAAACGTCATTGAAAATGACCTCACATCCTCTCATGTCCGGGAACAGATTTCAGTGAACCACAGCGACTTTCACGCGGATAAAATGCTTGTTAAAAATGAAGGGTTTTGTGAGAAGCTCTGTGATCAGCTGAGTGGAATGTGATGGAGAATGTGAAGGTTATTGTCAGAAAAAATACAGATTTCACTGAAGTTCTAAGCTGAATGGAACAGTGTCGGTAACTTTGCTTTAAGTAGACACAATATTTCAACATGAAAAATGCAACAGTAACAAACCCCGACTTAATGCTTTTATAGGTTTGTAGGTTTCAGGAGCAATATAATAAAATGCACTAATATTTAGTTTATAATTATATTACAGCTTTTGCAAGACGTCATTTTTCATTTCATTTATATTAAAGTGACCCCATCAAAAGTGTGTATAATTATTATATACACGGTGGCTTAGTGGTTGGCACGGTGGCTTAGTGGTTGGCACGTTCGCCTCTCAGCACTAGGGATTCCCAGTTCGAATCCCCATCTGGGTGGAGTTTCCATGTTCTCCCCGTGTCTGCGTGGGTTTCCTCCAGGTTCTCCGGTTTCCTCCCACAGTCCAAAAACATGGATCAAGTCAATTGAATTCTCCAAATTGCCCCATATAGAGTGTGTCTGTGTGAGTGAGTGTGTGCCCAGCGATGGATTGGCGCCCTGTCCTGGGTGTATCTGCCCAGCGCCCGAGATGTTCTCCCCTGGATGGGCATGGGGAACCCCACCGCGACCCTAATAGAGGATAAAGCGGGAGATAATGAATGAATGAATGAATGTATAGGCACATCAATCAGATAAAGTGAATACTGAATATTATTCTTGCTTACAGGATCTAGAATTCTCGGACAAAATTTTCAGAATCGGGATTCAGGATCTAAATAAAAATGTGGATGTATTTAAATGTTGCCCATAACAACAAACTGCTTTACATATTAAAGCCTTTCTGTTAGACCATGCTCCTGCAAATGAAAGGAACAAATATGCAAGATAAAAGAGAACAATCTTTGTCTTTTCTTTGTGAACAGTATGTGCGAGTCTCATACGACACCAAAGCCGACTTGCTGCTGCACCTGATGACGAAGGAGTGGCAGCTGGAGCTTCCCAAACTGCTGATCTCGGTGCATGGAGGCTTGCAAAACTTCGAACTGCAGCCCAAACTCAAGCAGGTGTTCGGCAAGGGCCTGATCAAAGCCGCCATGACCACAGGAGCCTGGATCTTTACTGGAGGAGTCAACACTGGTATGCTGTTTTATTTTAAAAAAGCAAGACAATGGTTCAATGGTAAAACAATCATATTGTTTCTTATTGGTTTTTTTAACCGCATTATACTGAGCTGCAACTCAACCCTGTGTTCAATCTAACAAACAAAAAAAAAACATAAAGTCTGAAGCCGGAATGTGAGGACACCACATGCGGATGTGAGGTTTGCCAGTTTGCTCAGTTATAAAAAAATTTTAAACAAAACAAAAAAAGTGAGTGTGACAACCAATTCTTTTGAGACGGAAGTGAAATCCATCATTAGGATGCGATGGGAGCTGAGAGACCAGCAACCAAGCGGATGGAGAAAACACATCGTCATCACATTCGACAGCTCTGCGCAGCTGGATGCCAGTTTAGTCATTATATCGCCATTTTGGAAGTTTTCTAAACATTTATGGGATATTAAGGTGTCAACATCAAAAATGGGTGGAGAGAGAGGTTTACACAGGGAGGTAATCTCTCCATTCAGCGGCTGTTCTCATTAGGAGTCGCACAGCGAATCATTATTCTCCATCTTGCCCCTTTAAGAGCAAAAACACTCTTAATTGTTATGACAACAAAATGAGAAGGAAGAAATGAGTAAGTATTTAAAACATAGCTGCAGATGGGAGTATTTTTCATTTTCTGGATGGTGTATTGTGGGTAGTCTTACAGGAAGCTTTCCGCAGACAGGATGGGCTGCAGCATGGTGCTGTCTTCATTTTCTGGGTGGAGGAAACGGGTGGGGTGCCTGTGTATGTTTCTTCTGGGGACGTTGACTTTGTTCCACATATTAAAGATATGCTGACAAATAATTCACCCTGCGACCATCCATATCACATATAACAGTTTTCGTTGTGAAATGGATGCAATTATATTGTAAACCATTCAGTTTCTTATGCATTCATTCATTCATTATCTCCCGCTTTATCCTCTATTAGGGTCGCGGTGGGGTTCCCCATGCCCATCCAGGGGAGAACATCTCGGGCGCTGGGCAGATACACCCAGGACAGGGCGCCAATCCATCGCTGGGCACACACTCACTCACACAGACACACTCTATATGGGGAAATTTGGAGAATTCAATTGACTTGATCCATGTTTTTGGACTGTGGGAGGAAACCGGAGAACCCGGAGGAAACCCACGAGGACACGGGGAGAACATGGAAACTCCACCCAGATGGGGATTCGAACCGGGAATCCCTAGCGCTGAGAGGCGAACGTGCTAAACCACTAAGCCACCGTGCCTCAGTTTCTTATTAAAATGGTAATAATGATAAATCCTTTAATTATTTTGATTGAAGGACCAGCAATTTCCACTTATCAGAGTGCTTGTCTGACTTACTGTAGGCTTTTAGTCCAACAGTTCTCCATCATTCTGATAAACAAGCGCATCTTGTTGAGTTTTTCTAGAGAGATTGTTATGTGTATAAATCCTTACAGATCAGATCTGGTGCCAAGAGCTGTTTAAATAAATACGTGTGTCTTGTAATATTGTTTATTAAACTCTCCTCTGCCCTTACAGGAGTCATCAGACATGTGGGTGATGCCCTGAAAGACCATGCCTCCAAATCCCGAGGTAAAATCTGCACCATCGGCATCGCTCCCTGGGGCATCGTAGAGAACCAGGAGGACCTTGTGGGGAAGGATGTAGGTCCTAATGCCTTCCTAAGTTGATATTAATGCTTCATGAAAAAGTATTATATGTGCCTTTCATGGTCAGAACAAATGCCATGTACTGCCAGATAGCTAACAGATTTCACATCTGAGTTAAAAATGCTTTTTGTAGCAGCATCTGTCACACAAGACAAAAGATCCACTCAGAACCACCTCCACTCAGGTTCCTTACCGAAGAAAAAATGGAGATACTTCATGGTTTGAGTTATAGCTGTGTTTTTTCCTTTAAGGATAAGATGATAACTAACAAAAACTGTACCACAACACATGAGCTACTGTCTCTGATTTCACATCTTCAAGGTTAAAAAAAAAAAGAAAAAAAAAAAAAAAAAAAAAAAAAAAAAAAAAAAAAAAAAGTGCCCAGTGTTGAAAAACATCAGCAGCACCATTGTGTTAAATACATCTGCTCCAGTGTGAAACACACTAACACATCAGCACTACATCACTGTCACTGCCGAGAAGCCTCCTCCACCAAAACAATACCTGCTCTGCGGGGGTCCAGATCATCAGAGAACAGAGTAAAGGGGACTATCAGAGTATCTAGAGAAACAGATGGACCTCATAATGTGATTATGGAAATCCAAACTGCATCTATGAGATAAGTGGAGCTGATAAACGGGAAAGGTTTATTTAATAAAATATATAAGATTATGACGTTTTGCAAGCAAAACCACGGAATATAACAGTTTAACAGCATAAAGACGGTACGCAAGAGGATGCTGCAGAAAGAGTGGTCCGAAAAAAACGCGTCCTGTGGTCCTCATGTGCACCAATGCAGTGAACATTTAAAGCCCTATAGAGAGAGAGAGAGAGAGAGAGAGAGAGAGAGAGAGAGACTTTAAAAATGCAGTAAAGCATAATATCATGTCCTGGAATAAAGTTATTATACTTCACATGCATTAAGAATTACAACTAGTTGTTAAATAATTTACATAAGATGCACATGTAAGCTCTGCCAAGCAAAAGTACTGCAGGCTTTAAAAAGAAACACACACACACACACACACACACACACACACACACACACACACACACACACACTTGCTCATTTCTTATTCATGACAACCCACTGTCTGTTTGCACTGTCTATAACTTATTCCGCTGCTCTTTTTCTTTCTCTGGTGGTTGATTTTCTGTCTGAGATGTTCTGTCATGTTGTTATAAAGACAACAAAGCAAACATGTGCAAAAGTTTACGGACACATTGCATTCAACAGAGGTAACCTAAATATTTATATACAATACAATAGAATTCTATACAATTCTATCAATCAAACAATTAGCTTTAAATAAACTGCAGACCAAAGAGACAATAACATCTTCAACAACACAAGTACAGACACTGTAGTCCATCTATGTCTCCAAATATTTGGGTGGTTTATTATTATTTTTTACTCTACCCCCTAATAATCAGGAGGCCACGTTAATGTGGTGGGGTGTTAGTGGATCTGACACAGCAGTGCTGCTGGGGCTTCGTAAACACTGTGTACTCTATTCGACACATCCACCGTATTGCTCCACCAACTAATGCTGCAGTTTGTAATTCCTCAGTACTGCTTAGAGAACCTCCACCCAGCAGATGCTGGAGGCTGGACATTGTGTTTGGTGGATTATTCTTAGTCCAGCAGTGACATTGTGGTGTTAAAAGTTGATGTGTCTGAACCACTTATACGAGTGCAACACTCTCTAACATGCCACCACTGGGTCAGAGTCTCTGAGAATCATCCACCTCCTGAAGAGTATCTGCTCTGTGGTGGCTCACATGATGCAAAAACCCAGAATCAATGGCTGCAAGGCTTTGAACAATAAGAAGGTCTTTTGTAACGTGTTTCAGGTGGTCCGACCATACCAAACCATGTCTAATCCTCTGAGTAAGCTGACCGTTCTGAACAGCCTGCACTCGCACTTCATCCTGGCCGACAATGGCACCACGGGCAAATATGGAGCCGAGGTGAAACTTCGGCGCCAACTGGAGAAGCACATTTCCCTGCAGAAGATCAACACGAGTGAGTCCTCCACCCACAAAACCTCTAGTTCATTCACAGGATGGCATGCTGATTAAAGAGGGATTGGAATTACTGAGTTTGGGAAATTGTTTTAGTAGTTCAGAGGTGAACTTTACCAAAGAACATTTACTCGAGTATTGCACTTGACTATCCCTTTGAGATTTCCCTTTTTCTTAAGTGAATATTTTTATTAAAGACATTCACTTGTAATAAATGTTTACATTAAACTATTCGTGATTCGTGTTCTGGACAATATAAAAGGTAGATTCCCTGCGCAGTTGGTCCCCCCGGGGTTTATTTAATCCCAGTTTAAAGGCTCTGTATTGGGGTTTTGG
Source organism: Corydoras sp. C115 (assembly GCA_019802505.1). NCBI lineage: Eukaryota > Metazoa > Chordata > Actinopteri > Siluriformes > Callichthyidae > Corydoras > Corydoras sp. C115. Next base: position 71,930 of record JAFMOC010000215.1, on the reverse strand, counting down.
TTCAGTGAGAATTGTTGGTGGTATAATCAGGTTTTTGTGGAAACTGTATTTATGATGGTTGGAAATGTGAGTGTGTGTTTGAATTGAAGCAGGTGTTATGCGTTGCAGGACTTAAGGTCTCATAATATCAGCTTAGATGGAGCTCATAAGGCTTAAGACATTGTTTAGATTAAATTGTTGAAATGTGTTCGCTCTTTCAGTCTAATTTTGATCAGTGCGCTTGTGCTTTAGGGAGTTTAAAGGCTTTAGGCCTCGTCTATTCAATGGAGACGGATATTATAAAGCTATTAGATTATTTTTTAGGTGCAAAACACCTAAAAAACATGGAACATTCAGTTGCACAGATTTTCCGAAGTTTTTGTTTCATTCGATTTATATAGTTCTTTTTTTTTCAATTTTATTTTTTTGCCCAAATTTCATCATCACAAATTGTACATAAAAAATTAATCTTTACTGACCACACATAATAATGGCAAAATACAATATTTACTAATAGATCAAACAACATTACAACATTTTAAATCACAGGAAGCAACAAAAAAACACTAAACTACAATTTTTAGACCAAATCGTTCCTCGTCATGTGACCTATGGAGTTCCCTTTGTCATCCTATGCCTGGAGTCATAAATAGGGCTGGGAAGGCAAAGGGACTTCTATTAGTCATCAGCATCTGCATCTATCAGCAAACATTCAGTAGAAGACAAAGTCTGCAATGTGAATCTAACATTTTGATTTAATAGGACTCATTTAATTCAGTATCTTGGCTCAGTGGGTAGTGCTGTCAACTCGCATCAGGATGGAGGGGCAGCCAGGGTCCTTTTTATGTGAAATTTGCATGTTCCTAACCGTCAGAGCAGGTTTCTCCTGGGAGGTCCTTTGTCTTTGGAGTCCAAAGACAGAAATAATGATGAATTTTCTTTAGATGTGAAAATATGTGGGTATATGTTAGCATGCATATCTGTCCGGTTTATGGTGTATATTTGTTTTTCATGAGCATTCTGATACCTTACAATTTAAAGACATTCATTCATTCATTCATTCATTATCTCCCGCTTTATCCTCTATTAGGATCGCGGTGGGGTTCCCCATGCCCATCCAGGGGAGAACGTCTCAGGCGCTGGGCAGATACACCCAGGACAGGGCGCCAATCCATCGCTGGGCACACACTCACTAAGACAGACACACTCTAAATGGGGCAATTTTGAGAATTCAATTGACTTGATCCATGTTTTTGGACTGTGGGAGGAAACCAGAGAACCCGGAGGAAACCCACGCAGACACGGGGAAAACATGGAAACTCCACCCAGATGGGGATTCGAACCGGGAATCCCTAGCGCTAAGAGGCAAACGTGCTAAACCACTAACCCACCGTGCCGCCCACTTTAAAGACATGTTAAAAAAAATTAAATAAAATAAAAATTTGCATGAAATATTATGGCTTTATGCCCAGCGATGGATTGGCGCCCTGTCCTGGGTGTATCTGCCCAGCACCCAAGACGTTCTCCCCTGGATGGGCATGGGGAACCTCCCCCCCGCCCCGCGACCCTAATAGAGGATAAAGCAGGAGATAATGAATGAATGAATGAATTATGGCTTTAGGGGCGGCATGGTGGCTTAGTGGTTTAGCATGTTCTCCTCTCAGCACTAGGGATTCCTGGTTCGTATCCCCATCTGAGTGGAGTTTCCATGTTTTCCCCGTGTCCGCGTGGGTTTCCTCCGGGTTCTCCGGTTTCCTCCCACAGTCCAAAAACATGGATCAAGTCAATTGAGTTCTCCAAATTGCCCCATATAGAGTGTGTCTGTGTGTGTGAGGGTTCCCCATTCCACCTGGAAGGGAATGGGGAACCCCCCCGCGACCCCGATATAGGATAAAGCAAAAGATAATGAATGAATGAATGAATGAATTATGGCTTTAGGGGCGGCACGGTGGCTTAGTGGTTAGCATGTTCTCTCTCAACGCTAGGGATTCCCGGTTTGGGGTTTTCCTCCAGGTTCTCCGGTTTCCTCCCACAGTCCAAAAACATGGATCAAGGTCAATTGAGTTCTCCAAATTGCAGTGTGAGTGAGTGAGTGTGCCCAGCGATGGATTGGCGCCCTGTCCTGGGTGTATCTGCCCAGCGCCCAAAATGTTCTCCCCTGTATGGGCATGGGGAACCCCTCCGCGACCCTAGTCGCAGAAGATAATGGATGGATATTATGGCCTTAGGAAGATTCTTTTTGCTGTTAATAAACCATTGAAGTGAGATGTTTTAGCACCACGGACAGCACCATGGCAGGTCTCCATACCACGGGAAGTTCATTGCGCTGAGCTGGTTTCAGCACCATGGAGAGGGCATTATGATTTTCCTCATTGGCCTTCAAACAACTTTCATATAATTTTAGGATTTGCAGTTACTTTAACAATCCCTCTTCTCTTTAAGTACTGTAAAGTGTTGTGTGCCACTGCTGTCATGACACCACTGCGCCAGTCTTCTTAGCCTAGAAACCCGCTTAAGGGCGCCGTGTGATGGTGGCATCTGCTACTCCCCTGGCTTTACTGGACTATTTCTGGACAGCAATTTCCTGCTCCCTCTTTTGAACGTTTTCTCTGCGGGATATATTGGCACAATTCCCATCATACCATATGGGCCCAGCGGTCTGGGTCCTTCTCTCCTGCTATCAACCAGTAACATCCTCAGAACTGAGCTCACATGGCTTCCAACCGCTCGCTGGAACTCATCTCATCTGTTTGATTTTTAGCTGTCTCTCTCTCTCTCTCTCTCTCTCTCTCTCTCTCTTTTTATGCTTCCCTCAAATTATATCAAATCTCAGTGGTAATCTAGAAAATCAAGGCTGAGCATTTACAAGATTATATACACGTGCACTGTGGACAAAACAAATCAAGTGTGAAAACATTCAGGATTTCAACTAATGCCAACCTTGAAGATCTTGTGTGCAAGTGTCCCAAAAATGATGTGACTAAGAAAATGAGCAACTCCCATCAAAAAATGGGTCAGAGGAGAAGGTTACCAATGATGCTGAGGAACACAGCGGCACCAGTCTAGCAAAACGCAGCTAAATACAATGCTGGTGCTCCAGTGGACATGTCTGTTTATTATTATTATTATTATTATTATTATTATTATTATTATTATTATTCATTCATTCATTCATTATCTCCCACTTTATCCTCTATTAGGGTCGCGGTGGGGTTCCCCATGCCCATCCAGGGGAGAACATCTCTTGCCCTGGGCAGATAGACCCAGGACAGGGCGCCAATCCATCGCTGGGCACACACTCACTCACTCACACAGACACACTCTATATGGGGCAATTTTGAGAATTCAATTGACTTGATCCATGTTTTTGGACTGTGGGAGGAAACCGGAGAACCCGGAGGAAACCCACGCAGACACGGGGAGAACATGGAAACTCCACCCAGATGGGGATTCAAACTGGGAATCCCTAGTGCTGAGAGTGTTAACCACTAAGCCACCGTGCCGCCCTATTATTATTATTATTATTATGATTATTATTATTATTATTTTTATTATTATTATTATTATGTTGAGAGGTACAGAAGCATTTAAAAATTGCACCTCTATGCCGTAGTTCTTTATCTTACTGTACTGTGTTGGCCTGTGAGATGGCTTTCATTACAGTAATTCAACACCCCTGATATTTCTCATTTGTAGGTTCAGTCAATCGGGATAAACCTGCCTGCTAATTGACTGAACACAAGCACTTTAGCTCTCGATCAGCTTTTTTTAATTAATCCCTCAGCCCCCTCTCTACTTTTCCACATCCTTTAAAGTCACACTATCATCCTCTATAAATAATTATCAAAAGCATCGGTCAGGTCAATAAATGCTCATGTAAATGTATGATAATGCGCTTCACCGCATGCGCATGAAATGAGCTGGAGGTGATGGAGCTCATAGTCTACATTATTTTTCTGAAGATCTCTCATCGGAAAACCATTTGAGGAGGTGATTAAGAAGACAATAAAATCCAAAGTGAGATGAGGCGCAAACGCAACGCACTACCTGAGGCCTTTTAATCATGATGCAGGTTTTATGGTGTGTTTTCAAGCATTTTCAGCAAAGCTAAAACCAGTGTGATTTTAGCATATCTCGCCTTTCCTTGGTTAAGATGACAGAAACTGGAAGTTACTTTGAATACAGTCTTTAACTTGCGCAATAAAGAACACATCGAACCATAAGGTCGAGTGGCTATAAAGGCAGGAGAGCGCCACGTCCCTCTGCTCAGCTGGTTGAGAACATTAATCTGAGGCAGGCAGCCCCACAGTCCAAAAACATGGATCAAGTCAATTGAGTTCTCCAAATTCCCCCATATAGAGTGTGTACAGTATGTGTGTGTGTCCAGCGATGGATTGGCGTCCTGTCCTGGGTGTATCTGCCCAGCCCCCGAAACATTCTCCCCTGGATGGGCATGGGGATCACCCTCCCCCCCCTTGACCCTAATATAGGATAAAGCGGAAGATAATGGATGGATATATACACGATATAATTCTAATTTTGGAATTTTCAGTGCTTGAGTTAGTAAAAGGTTTTAAACCTCCTTTCTGTTAAATCTACATTTTTGAAGTGAAATTCATTGCTTGGCTTGGAGTTGTTGATGTAAACGTGCGGCGTGCCAGTCTCGTGTGTGCGGTCGCAAAGAAAATGAGAATATCTTTCAAATGCAGTGATTGATGGTTGTTAGAAAGTCACCTTGCTGCTTTCCTTTAATTAACAAATTTATTACTTCCTTCGTACCGCCGCAAAATGTCATTGGTAGCTCTCACGGCATCGGTATGGTCTGAGAGTGTGAAAGAGAGAGAGAGAGATTGAAAAGGAGAGAGAGTGAACATGAGTGCTTTGACCGTTGGCCAGTTTTCTGCAGGGTGATTGGCCTTCCGTTAGGATCCCGCTGTCAATGTCAAGCACCGCACACTCCGCTCACTGTCTCACCGAACGCCGATGCTGCGTCTCTCTCTCTGAGCAATTAGCCGTGTTTGTGCTGCAATTAACAATCGGTGCATGAAGCAGCTGGGACAAAAGTATAATAACCTTTTATTACTCTGTTCGCCCCTCTCTCTCTCCCTCTCTCTCTCTCTCTCTCTCTCTCTCTCTCTCTCTCTCTCTTTCGCTCTTCCACATGCACTTTCTTACTCTCGTTCGCTCTCTCTCTTCCTCTCGCTCACACACTTTCCCCTCTTGCTGTGTGTCACTTTCTCAGCCTCTCTCTCTCTTCTTTGCTTTTCTCTCTCACTCACTCACTCACTCACATACCCACAGAGACACACTCTCACTCTCACACACAGACTCCCTCTCTCTTTCTTACTGTCAGACACACAAACACATCTCTCTCTCTCTCTCTCTTGCTCTCTCTGCTCTCTTTTCTTTTTTTAAATCTCTCTTCTTTTCGATCTCTCTTAAACACTCTCGATTTACACATTTCAAACTCACTCTCACACTTTATTTTTCCTTTTTATTTACTTTTTCTCTCCGTCTCTCTCTCTCTCTCTCTCTCTCTCTCTCTCTCTGTCTCTCTCTCTCTCTCTCTCTCTCTCTCTCTCCCTCTCTCTCTCTCTCTAAGACACTCAGAGCATCAGGCTGTAATATTGTGGCTGCGGTGTGGACAGCATGCCGCAGTGAGATTCCCTCTCCCACTGCATGAATTATTCAGTTAAATTGGAGCGCCAACACGAATGATACAGTCAGTTGGCAACAGAAGGAAAAAATGGGAAAGAGGGACGAGGAAGGCACAGAGACGGGGACAAAAAGCATGGAAATGGAGAAAGAGGGAGGACGCGAGGAGTGTGCGGTCCCACATGTGCTGTCATTATGCCGAAATCGGACTCACTTACATAAAGCAGCTCTATTTATAGCCGTCACACACTTCAAAGCCTGACTGTTACACACTGGAAAAATCACTTATTCATACTTCTGCATTCATTCATTTGCTTTTGGTGATAGACATTTTTTTTTTGCACTGGCTGTAAAATGCAATTTTATTAAAAAGTCCTAATGAGGTTTAATTTTACCCTGAAGCAAAAATATAAGGTCAACCATTATGTTTTTCAACACTTCATCAATATTATTTCGTCTTAATAAAGTGAGATGCAGACTACAGACAAAAATGTTCTCAGCTTCATAAAAAAGTTGACTCTTTTTCCTCCCTGTGTAAACAACAAGATCCAAAAATTTATAAATGCGTTCTGGCAGAATTCTGGTGCTGTTTACAGATTTGTCCTCAACTCTGTGATTATATTTAAAGCCTGATGTTTGTGTTACAATAAAGACACTTAGTCAGAATTTTATAATGCATTTGCATTCAGAACTTTGTCCATTCATTCATTCATTATCTCCCGCTTTATCCTCTATTAGGGTCGCGGTGGGGTTCCCCATGCCCATCCAGGGAGAACGTCCGGGCGCTGGGCATTCGATAGACCCAGCGACGGGGAACACCAATCCATCGTGCCGCACACACTCACTCACAACAGACCATACTCTATATGGGGCAATTTGGAGAATTCAATTTGACTCTGTGATTGGATTGAAAGCTTTTTGGTTACAATACTGTGGGAGGAAACCATTTGCATTCAACCCGGAGGAAGATCCACGCAGTCACGGGTGTATCTGCCCCGCGCCTAGAAACTCCACCCAGATGGGGATTCGAACCGGGAATCCATAGCGCTGAGAGGAGAACGTGCTAACCACTAAGCCACCGTGCCGCCGAACTTTGTCCTGCTTTCTTTAATTACAGTTACATTACAGATCCTGTTTGTGTCTCTGTCTTTAGGAATCGGGCAGGGTGTACCAGTTGTCGCACTGATTGTTGAGGGTGGTCCCAATGTGATCTCCATCGTGCTGGAATACCTGAGGGACACACCACCTGTTCCTGTAGTGGTGTGTGATGGCAGCGGACGAGCTTCGGACATCCTGGCATTTGGACATAAATACTCAGAAGAGGGAGGGTGAATAAAACTTAAAAAAAATAATAATGTCGTCTGTGTAAACAGGGCTTTGTTGAACATACAATCGTTGCTTTGGATACTACATTTCTGGCCCAGTATGGTCACAAAATCACATGAACAATGAAATCATAAGTTAATATGTCTGGATTTAACACTCTGGGTCTGTTTTTAATAGTGAAAGTGATCGTGGTTTTAAAAGATTCACCTCCATCATGTTCTGTGGTAAATAAATATGTTCAGAACCTGATTGATTTTCCTCTTGTACCTCAATAAAGGAAAAAGATATTTATCACAGAATGTGATCATTTGAAAAAATCCCATTTATTTTTGCCATTGATAATCTAGACGTCTGATTTTACCAAATACAGAGACTTATTAGGATCTCCAAAACACATGGACTCTAATGTTTTGTTTTTTTTTATCTAATTATTCGTTTCTCTGTCTCTTTCTTCATGGCAGGTTGATAAACGAGTCTCTGAGGGACCAGCTGCTGGTCACCATCCAGAAAACGTTCACGTACAGTCGCACTCAGGCCCAGCATCTCTTCATCATCCTCATGGAGTGTATGAAAAAGAAAGAGCTGGTAAGTCTGGCACTAATTCGTCAACCCACAAAGTTCAGCAGCTTAAAACTTTGGCCTTCTCTTGTCTTTTGGCCTTCTCTCTGTGAAGCTGCATCGTAACATTTATTTTATGAAGTGCATTGGTAAAGGTAAAAGGTGACATGACGGCCTGAAAGCCGTGGTAATCATCCAAAACCACACACACACACACTGCACAATGAACTGTTTGTTCAAGATCAAACTCCTACGATAAAGACTTAATTATGATTAGTTGCTATTGATTTGCGTTTAATGACATTAATATTTCTTATTATAGAATGATTTATGTAGCCCGGTGGATTTGTTAATCATTAATAATGATGCTTTTACTGCGAGACGAGTCTCGTTCATAATAAATGAATCCGTCGGGCCACGTTGTTCGTTTGTGTTATCGGAAGACACTTTATAATCACTGAAAATAATTAAACACACCGTAATTAACACAGATGAATTGTCATTTTTGAGAGCAGTTTAAAGTTTAAAATCACGGTCAGTAAATCGGTTTATTATTGTGTGAAGTGACAGCGATGCCGGGGTTTTAATAATTGTGTCACTGCTGCCTGACCTCAGAGATCTCAGACCTCAAAACAGAACGGACAGAGGGGACAGAACAGATAAACAAACGGAGAACTCATGTCTGACGGGTAGCTGTTGCACCTTATTTAATAATTAATGCTGATGAATGTGTAAAGTGAACATCAAACCTGCTGACAGAAATGTGTAGCTGCAGCAGTCTCGAGATCCTAAAGGTAACAGTTTATTCCACCCCGCTCTCTGCTGCTGCTGCTGCTGAAACTTGCGCCTCCTACTTGTAGGATCTGTCACTGCACTGGGAGTTGTGCATTCATTCATTCATTCATTATCTCCCGCTTTATCCTCTATTAGGGTTGCGGTTGGGTTCCCCATGCCCATCCAGGGGAGAACGTCTCGGGCGCTGGGCAGATACACCCAGGACAGGATGCCAATCTATCACTGGGCACACACTCACTCACACAGACACACTCTATATGGGGCAATTTGAAGAACTCAATTGACTTGATCCATGTTTTTGGACTGTGGGAGGAAACCGGAGAACCCGGAGGAAACCCACGCAGACATGGGGAGAACATGGAAACCACCCAGATGGGGATTCGAACCGGGAATCCCTAGCGCTGAGAGGCGAACGTGCAGACCACTAAGCCACCGTGCCGCCGTTTTTAAACAAGATCTTAAATTAATTTAAGCCCGGGAGTTGTGCAGTTTTGTTAAAAATGTTTGTTTCCCGTTGGAGCAGCTTGCACACACCTGCTCATAACGGGGGCAATCTGAAGTGTTAGCGGCTCTGAGTTGGCGCACCTCAAATGCCTCGCTTTGATGTGCAGCTGAATCGCTGTTCTGTGAGGCTGGCGAAGGGACTTTCTGTGTAGTGCCAGCATCTGATTCCATGCACTATGACGTGCGTATGAGCGTTCCGCGAGCGTAAGGATGGCTGCTGCGTATCACACAGACATCGTCCCTGATGTTGCCGAGCTGCTCGTGATGACGGCACGGCTCTTGATCTTCAGCGGTGTGAGTGCAGATCCGCAGATCCGCTGCTTCCACTGTGAGATAATGAAGCAGAAACACAACGCTGAACCATCTGAAGCCTCTGGAATGACCCCGAGCTCCTTTCAACCACACACTGCTGTAATAAGTCTAATTATAATAATTAGTCCTGATAGCTCCTCTCACAGGTGGAATTTGATGGGGTTTTAGGCTCTGCGGGGGGGGGGACGGCGTTTACACGTCTTTGCATGAAGCTGCTGGCTGTTGTCTTTTCTCTAATAAACAGCGGGGAAGCCTGCGGGCCACCGTGAGGTTCCTGTGAGCGGAACGCAGACGACCAGTGGCTTTGTTCCCCGAGGTTCTGTTCCTGCAGCATTCGGCAGTGTAACACATCTGCTGGAAACCAGTCATGCTTTTGTCAGAGATGAGCACCCGCGCTCCCTCTACCTTCCCTCTACCTTCCCTCCACCCCCCCTCCACCCCCCCTCCACCCTCCCTCCCTCCATCTCTGAATTCCTGAAATCGCCGGCAATTTGTTTTTTGCTCTCAATATGTAACTAACTAAACTTTAACATGACCCATGACCTCACAGACCTGAGGTTTAAACGGCCTTCCGTTCTAATTCAGTCTGAAGTGAGAACCGCAGTGAGAGAGTAATGATGCAATTCATCAGCCTGTCAGGAAAACCCCGAAATCCTCTCTCTCTCTCTCTCTCTCTCTCTCTCTCTCTCTCTCTTCTTCTTTCTTTTCTTCTTCTCACATCTTCTCTCTTGCTGTCTCATTGATTTTCTCTCTTTTGCTCTTTTTCTGCTTTCTCATTATTCTACGTTTGCTCTCTCTCTCTTTCTCTCTCTCTCTTTCTCTCTCTCTCTCTCTCTCTCTCTCTCTCTCTCTCTCTCTCTCTCTCTCTCTCTCTGCTCTCTCTTTCTCTCTCTCTCTCTGCTCTCTCTCTCACTCTCTCTCTCTTCTTTTCTTTTCTTCTTCTCACATCTTCTCTCTTGCTGTCTCATTGTTTTTCTCTCTTTTGCTCTTTTTCTGCTTTCTCACTTTTCTACGTTTGCTCTCTCTCTCTCTCTCTCTGCTCTCTCTCTCTTTCTCTCTCTCTCTCTTTTCTCTCTATCTCTCTGCTCTCTCTCTGCTCTCTCTCTTCTTTTCTTTTCTTCTTCTCACATCTTCTCTCTTGCTGTCTCATTGTTTTTCTCTCTTTTGCTCTTTTTCTGCTTTCTCACTTTTCTACGTTTGCTCTCTCTCTCTCTGTCTGCTCTCTCTCTCTATCTCTCTGCTCTCTCTCTCTCTCTCTCTCTCTCTCTCTCTGCTCTCTCTCTCTCTCTCTTCTTTTCTTTTCTTCTCACATCTTCTCTCTTGCTGTCTCATTGTTTTTCTCTCTTTTGCTCTTTTTCTGCTTTCTCACTTTTCTACGTTTGGTCTCTCTCTCGCTCTTTCTCCCTCTTTTGCCCTCCGTGTTCTGCTCTCTCTTTGTTGCTCTCTCTTTTGCTTTCTCTCTCTTCTACTTTCTCTTTTTTCTTACTCACTCTCTCGCTCTTGCTCTCTTCCGATCTTTCTTCGGCTCGCTTTTTGCTTTTTCTGCTTCCACTTTTTCTTTCTTTTTTGTTTTTGTTTTTTTGCATCCTTTAACTTTAAATTCTTCTGCCTTCTTTTTCTTTTGTATCTTCTCTTCTGTCCTTTTCTGTTCTCGCCCTCTTTCTCATTTTTCCTTCACTTATACTCTTTACCTCTCTCTCTCTCTCTCTCTCTCTCTCTCTCTCTCTCTCTCTGTCTAATAAGTATAATATAATAAATAAGCGTATGTGTGTTTGTATAATTGTGTGTATATATTTATAAGTAGCAGGACAGGGGTTGGGGGTTGGGGGGGGTGTAGAGTGTATTAAATGAAGACGAATGCTCCCCTCTGTCGTGGTGAAGCTCTCTGCTGGATTGCAGTCTCCCAAATGACAGAAGCATTAAGTACGAACATGCAAAGCTACACTACATGAGCACATGCGCACTGTACCGCACTGCAGCACCGCTACCCACCGGTGAACCAGCAGCGCCGTCCCATACTGCACCATTCAGGAAAAAGAGCTCATGCATATGCATCCATCCATCTGCTTCTTCCTCCATTAACCCATCATTCATCCAACCACGGGTGATGCTGTTACAGCTAAATGCAGGCTGTCAATCACAAGGCCATTTTTTTTAAAAATGGTAGCAACGTGATGGTTCAACCTGAAAGTGACTGTTTGACTCTGTTTGGAGAGTTTGTTTTGTTCGAGGAGCATCAGGAGAGCAGCTCGCACTGCAGTAACATATAATCATACACATTTTTTATAAAGTCAGCATTTTACTACAATAACAACCACACATGAACCCAAAACTGTACACACACATTTAAATATGTACACACACATGTACACCAATCTGACTGCTCATCTGTTAAAACAGCGATCTACATATTCTGTCTTTTTATTTTTATTTTCTTTATTGTCTTTCTCGTTCTGTCCTTTATCTTTTTTTATATTATTCCTAAATTACATACCTAATACACATTCCTTTCATTCCACTCTCGCCAATCGTCCGCACCCCCTCCTCAACGCCTTCATTTCATGCTGTGTTTAGAGGATGACGTGCCCAGGTCATGGCTATCCCCCGTCCAATCAGCCCTCCACGCCTCCCTCATTAGCGTTAGCCAGGAACCAGAACCTGGATTAATCCAATAAATGCCATCAGGTCTGTAGCCCGTGCCGCTGATCTCATGCATGCTGAGCATTCTGGGATATCGGCGCTGCAAGGTGCCCTTCAGCTGCCTATGAGCAGCCATACATCGAACATTACAGCGTCCTCCGGATGCTTCATCTCTGCAGCTGAATAACATTATGAGCACTCTCCGGTGTTCATCTTTTTGATTGGTGCATGAGATTAAACACATAAAACAGTTGGATTTTTTTTTATATATTATTAAAATTGTATTGCTGCGTAAAGCAACATCTCTGTAGGTACTGACTCAAGTGAACTAACAAGAGATAAGACGGGATCTGAAGATGAATCTGCAGTATTTAATACTAAAATCCCCCTTTCAGGTTCTGACTGTGTTTTGTTCGCTCTGTTTATTCTCTATTTATATCTCCTTGAGTTTCTGTAGGTCTTTGCATTATTACAGTTCTGCTAGAAATAACAGTTAGTTCACAACTTGTATCTCCAAAAGGTAATTTTATAAAGTTTAGACGCCTTATCTCGTTATCTTGTGCTTCATCCTACATTAGGGACCGGGGCTGGGGAAAATAAAGAGAGAGTTGAACTCACTTTTGAGCAAATAATTTAGTTGTTAGTTCTAAAGTTGGTGGCACGGTGGCTTAGTGGTCAGCACGTTCTCCTCTCAGCACTAGGGATTCCCGGTTCGAATCCCCATCTGGGTGGTGTTTCCATGTTCTCCCTGTGCCTGCGTGGGTTTCCTCCGGGTTCTCCGGTTTCCTCCCACAGTCCAAAAACATGAATCAAGTCAATTGAGTTCTCAAAATCGCCCCATGTAGAGTGTATCTGTGTGAGTGAGTGTGTGCCCAGCGATGGATTGGCGCCCTGTCCTGGGTCTATCTGCCCAGCGCCCGAGACGTTCTCCCCTGGATGGGCATGGGGAACCCCACCGCGACCCTAATAGAGGATAAAGCGGGAGACAATGAATGAATGAATGAATGAGTACTAAATTTTGAGTCCAACTAACGGGATGTAATTCTGCCGTAATGCATTCATAAGTCAAAAATAGAATTTCAACTAAGTGCAGTCGCTGCTGATGGAATCAGACAACTTTTAATAAGCTGACGATAATTTGTATTGATTTTGTATTAGTTGTGCTCTTTTCCTTAATCAATGTCTCTGTGTCTCTCTTTCTCTTTATCTCAGATAACGGTGTTCAGAATGGGCTCAGAGGGACACCAAGATATCGATCTGGCAATCCTCACAGCTCTACTTAAAGGTGAACAAAAAAAAAAAAAGAGTTCTTGTGTCCTGAAAGGGAGAACAGTTCAAGCGCAGTCAGCTACACTGAGGACATGAAGGATTCCCCATGGAGTCCTCACAGTTCAGATGTCTCCTCAATAGATTTGATTCCTAACGATGATTGAACTGAAGTCGTGTTCACACTTTGAGCTCTCTCATGCATCGTTTTCTTGTTTTCCGTGTCTGAGGTTCACGATTTAAACGTCCGGAGCCTGATGATTTCCATCACTGAAAACCATTAGTTCCCATTTCAGCACCTCTTGAACCCACCACTCAGACTTTTCCAGCCAGGCCCCGTTAAAGCCACTTAAAACCCTGGCAGAGGCAGAAGCTGGAGATTAATAGCATTCTGATGAAGTGGGATGAGAAGGCTAAATGAAAGCCTTTTAGCTGTGCTACATTGTTTCACTCGATTATCCTGCCCCCATGTTCCGAAAAAAAAAAAAATAAACCTGTAACTCAAGACTTGAGCTGAACTTCTGCAGCTCTTGGTAATGTCATTGGGGGAATCCACGAGAGAGGAGGAGATAAAAATGAGAGATGGAGAAAGTTAGAGGGCAAATTGCTCCTACAGACAGTATAAATAATGCAGAGGCCTCGTGGCTTTCTGGAGGATTTAAAGGGAAAAGTCTCAGCTGAATTTTATGACTTTGCCACCAGGGGATTTGCACACCTCCCATCAGGAACCATTACAGATACAGAAACCCATATCAATTTTATCAGAACTATGGGGATGTTTGAGTGTCAGTCATATGAGCAATGCTGTACATATGAGAGGGTGACATGAGGAGCCACCCAAGTTGGACGCTTGGTGTCAGAATGATGATTTAATTTTCTAAGGCGATATTAATATGAGTGGGCTTAGTGGTTTAGCACGTTTGCCTCTCAGCACTAGGGATTCCCGGTTCGAATCCCCATCTGGGTGGAGTTTCCATGTTCTCCCCGTGTCTGCGTGGGTTTCCTCCGGGTTCTCCGGTTTCCTCTCACAGTCCAAAAACATGGATCAAGTCAATTGAATTCTCAAAATTGCCCCATATAGAGTGTGTGTCTGTCTTAGTGAGTGTGTGTCCAGCGATGGATTGGCACCCTGTCCTGGGTCTATCTGCCCAGCGCCTGAGATGTTCTCCCCTGGATGGGCATGGGGAACCCCACCGTGACCCTAATAGAGGATAAAGCGGGAGATAATGAATGAATGATATTAATATGAGTGGGCTTAGTGGTTAGCACGTTCGCCTCTCAGCGCTAGGGATTCCCGGTTCGAATCCCCATCTGGGTGGAGTTTCCATGTTCTCCCCGTGTCTGCGTGGGTTTCCTCCGGGTTCTCCGGTTTCCTCCCACAGTCCAAAAACATGGATCAAGTCAAATGAATTCTCAAAATTGCCCCATTTAGAGTGTGTCTGTCTTAGTGAGTGTGTGCCCAGCGATGGATTGGCGCTCTGTCCTGGGTCTATCTGCGCAGCGCCCGAAAAAGCGCCTGAGATGTTCTCCCCTGGATGGGAATGGGGAACCCCACCGCGACCCTAATAGAGGATAAAGCGGAAGATAATGAATGAAAAAGGATATTAATATGAATAATGTCATGTCATTAAGCAAGGCCCTCATTGTTCCAGAGGTGCTGTTTCAGGGATGACCCCCTGATGGTTAGAGTGTGTCTTTTTTTTCTAAATTCTTAATTAATTGAATAATAATATGAATTTGATTATATTTAATCTTTTAGCGATTTGAACTTTAAAAGATGTCCTTATTTTATCTTGTATAATACTGTGACAGCAAAGCGTTCTGCATATGTTCAGTGCGGGTTCCAGTCATCCAGCATCTCTCTGAAAAAGCTCTCTGCATCTCTTTTAGGTGCCAACGCTTCAGCCCCCGACCAGCTGAGCCTGGCACTGGCCTGGAACCGCGTGGACATCGCCCGCAGTCAGATCTTCATCTATGGGCAACAGTGGCCTGTAAGGAATCATCTCAGCTTCCACTCTTTGTTTTTGGAGATTTTATTTTTAATGATGTAACACAAATAAAATAATGTGGGAAATTTAATAAACAAACCCATTTGCAAATGAAATCCTATTACAAATTAATCAGGTCTAATACGAACACCATGTACACTGAAGCCTGTTCTTTATTATAATTATTATTATTATGGGTTCGAGACCCCACCCTGCAAATGTAAATGCTTTTCTCTCAGGTGGGCTCACTCGAGCAGGCCATGCTGGATGCCCTGGTGCTGGATCGTGTCGACTTTGTGAAGCTTCTGATTGAGAACGGCGTCAGCATGCATCGCTTCCTTACTCTATCCAGGCTGGAGGAGCTTTACAACACGGTAACACCATTTTCTGACCACCTCTGAAGTTGTGCTTGTTAGATTTAGATGCGGTCTGACTGCTGACTTCTTATTTCTGATACATTTTATTTCATGTTTCATCTTAAACAGAGGCACGGACCGTCCAACACCCTCTATCATCTGGTCCGAGATGTGAAAAAGGTAAGACTCTGCATTGTTTGTGTGTCTGGGATAAGGTGAGAATGTCTGGGTGTATGAGTGCCAGTGTAGTTACTAGAACATTAGAACAGTAGACCCCCATATATGTTGTAACTCTAGGTCTCTTTTAGATCGTCCTTTGCCAAGTCTATGTGTCAGCAGTTTGTAATTGCTGGTTATTTGTTCATTTTTGTTTTGTATACACACACACACACACTTTATATTTATATATATATATATATATATATATATATATATATATATATATATATATATATATATATATATATATATATATATATATACACACACACACACACAATTCAATGTCTCTCCCTTGTGTGAATGCCAGAGCTGAAGAAAACTGTTAAAATTTCAGATCCACCCCACAGCTCAGACCTGCCCCCCCACAGCCTTCCAGCTCTTTGCATCTCTTAAAGATACTTTGTTCCACTTAGAGTGTTTCCATCTTGTTACCCCGTCACTGAATGAACCTCAGGGTCCGAGAGTGAAGTTAGAATAAAGCCGATGAGGGAGACTCGGGTGCCGAGTTGGACTGAAACTGGCCGTGTCACCGATACCTGAGGCAAAGCCCTAAGCGGCGACGGGGCAAAGTCTCAAGGAACAAATACAAATATTAAGGGATGAGCAGATGGGGAACTGGGATGTAAAAGGGTTGGTTTGAATTTTTTAGTGCACGTTCCGGAGCCTGACGGCAGGACAGTGGTGGGTTTCAGATCACTCTGAGCCCTGGGCAAAATCACACATTAGGTGGCGCTGTCAGTGCAACGTTAAGAGTTTTTACCCTGATGCACGAGGTTTGGACAAAAACGCTTGGTGAATAGTCAAATCTCGAGTGAAACACACATGAGCATAAAGCAGGGGTGTTGAGCAAAGGCAATGCTTTGGGGCGGGGTGGGGGGTGGGTTGTGGGGGTGGGGGGTGATCGGGATGGTTCGCATCATGCTGCAGAGCAGATGTCAGGGACCTGTAGATTTAGAGAAATTCGAGGCGTGTGCACGGAGGCAGAATGACGACGACGTGATGTTGCGTCTAATGTTACTTTGAAGATCTACAAAGCGATTTTCATTGAGTTTGGTTGTTTTTATTGTAAAGTTTAACAATTATTTGTCCTCGCCTCCGTCACTGTGCACTTTACTATGCTCCCTCGTTTCACCTCTCTCTGCTCTTAAAGCGTTGAGGGTTGGATTTATTGTGTGTTTTGATTTATTTTTATTAAAGTAATAGTTTAATGTGACATTTCTTCCCTCATTACACACTTACTGATGATATTAAGTACCACAGTTTTTCTCTGTGGTCTGTCTTCAGTCTTCATTTCGTAGCTCAGTGTGTGTTGGTCTGGGTGCGTTTTCTTTTTTATATATATATATATATATATATATATATATATATATATATATATATATATATATATATATATATATATATATATATATATATTTTTTTTTTTTTTTTTTTTTTTTTTTTTTTTTTTTTGTCTCTTAGCTGCATATAATACTAGATACTCGGAGATTTAAAGCTTAAGCTGCCACAAAGCACCTGTTCAATCCTGTCTCACTTACCCTTGTGTGTTCTTTCCAAGCAAGAATATCCAGGGTTCAGTTGGATCTACCTGAAGGTGAATCAGCCGGTCACTTCTCTTACTCCTGTTAGCACTATTCTAGTCTGTGTGTGAGAGTAGTGTGAATGTGCATCTCTTACGCTTTAGCCCTCTTTAAAAAGAGCCAGCACAACACTCACCACCATTAACATCTTCATCCTCAGGGAAACCTGCCACCTGACTACCGGATCAGCCTGATTGATATTGGATTGGTTATCGAATACCTCATGGGTGGCGCTTATCGTTGCAACTACACGCGGAAGCGATTCCGGACCCTGTACCACAATTTGTTTGGACCTAAAAGGGTAAGTGTGTCGAGCTAATTCTGAAATCATTAACTGAATCATTTAACCCAATATTTCCTTTACAGTCAGAATTAGCAGATGCCCTAATTCAGAACTCATTACAGCATGCAAGCCAAGCAATTTAGGGTAAAGGACTTAATCATTTAAGTCTTAACTTAAGGCAAAATAATTCGCTGTATAAACATTAAAAAATATTTTGATTTGGAAAGGTACTTTTTGGAGAGATAATTGTGTAATGTTAAGAGTTAGTGAGCTTGTTAGGGTAGGCAGAAATGCCATTGATCCCAAGAGTGACATCATGGCAGAGCTGGAGGCCTGAAAATGCACCTGAAGAAAAAATATAAAATTGTTTTTAAACATTCATTCATTATCCTCTATTAGGGACGTGGTGGGGTTCCCCATGCCCATCCTGGGGAGAACGTCTCGGGCACTGGGTAGATACACCCAGGACAGGGCGCCAATCCATCGCTGGGCACACACTCACTCACTCACACACACTCTATATGGGGCAATTTGGAGAACTCAAATGACTTGATCCATGTTTTTGGACTGTGGGAGGAAACCGGAGAACCCGGAGGAAACCCACGCGGACACGGGGAGAACATGGAAACTTCACCCAGGTGGGAATTCGAACCGGGAATCCCTAGCGCTGAGAGGCGAACGTGCTGACCACTAAGCCACCGGGCCGCCGTTTTTAAAACAAGATCATGAATTAATTTAAAAAAGTGTAAATCAGACATTAAAGTCTCAATGTTGTTTTTAATTGTGATGGAATTCATACATAACTTGTGCAATAAAAACATTTAAAAAAAAAAAAAAAAAAGATTTTAGATAAAAACCAATAAGAATTCACAACTTGCATCAGCTCGAGCCGCGGTGAGCCGACTCAAACACGGAGCTCCTATTGATCTGTGATGGGGAGAGCAGAGAAACCCGTCTCTCCCGAGGCTGTAGGTGTGAGTTCTCTGACGTATGTGTATCGACTCGGGCAGTAAAGTGTGTATATAAAGGAAAATACACAGCGCTATGCATCTCTGTCTCAGAAAATCTCAAGGGTCAGAAATGGGATTCATAGGGAGAAGATAAAAGATCTACTGATCCACTGCTGTCATGCCATGGGAAGGTTTTAACTGTTTGTATAGCACGGTGTGTGTGTGTGTGTGTGCTCGTGTTTCCTGTACCGGGATCAGATGATGGGGACTCGGGAACAGTTTGTCCTCTCAGTGCAAACCTCCACATGTACCCGCGCATACTCACAAATATCCGACATAAACATATATCCAGGCTGGATGTAAGATGCTGAAAATAGATGGGAGGAAAGAGCATCGGAGCTGGAGAGCTGCTCCACTTTTCTCTCAGCTTGTCTGTTTATTATGCACACACAGTCTCCTTCTACTGCATCTCACTTCCTTTGCATAGGATTAAATATGCAGATTATGCACGTGTGCAAAAAAGCATATCATGCTCTCCTGCTAAATGACACTTTACATTCTTGTTACTTACAGCCCAAGGCCCTGAAGCTGCTTGGAATGGAGGTGGGTGTTTGTTCTTTGTATATATATCCTACCCCTCATGTTGGCCTGGCTCTGAAGTGTGTAATGAAATGCCAGCTGAATCTAAAATGAGAATTTTAAATGTGTTACTAAAAGAAAATATGTACAAAGCTCAATGTAAATCAGTAATGATATTACATGTTTAATTAACTGGAAGCTTTTAAACATTACAAGACTGGTTATAAAATCCAGCAGCACTGCTGTGTTTGATCTAGTCGATCCAGCACGACACATACTGGCACATCACCGGCAGATTACTGTAGTGTTTATTGTAGTGCTGAGGATTATCCACCACCCAAATAAAAAAAAAGAGACCTGCTGGTCCTGTGAGGGTCCTGATTAGGGGTGAGCTGCAATATTCGCTGATTCGACGATTCGATTCGGAGAACCGTAGTCGACTATGAACCTCATAGTCGAATGTACCATTTTGACCACATGGGGGCGCCCATGGCTGCTGCTAAGCATTAGTTTTTACATGAAATGTCTTTGTTTTCGTTATATATATAGCCTTTTGTCAAATAAAATCATCCTAATTTCTAGAAAAAAAAGAAAAGAAAAACAAAAAAAAGGTTTTCTTTTGTTAGAAAAACAAGTAAAATATAAAATATATTTTTTTTTTTAAAAAAAACAATGCCCTTGGCGCCATCTTGTGGTGAAATTTTAACTGATTCGACTATAGGGAAAATCTGACTAATCAGATTCGACTATGAAAATCTTTAGATGAATACAGCCCTATTCCTGATATTTAGAAAAATATGTTTCTGCGTCAGGATGACATGCCGATCCGACGGGGGCGCCAGAAGACGACAAGAAAACGAGAGGAGGAGGTGGACATTGACCTGGACGATCCCGAAATCAACCACTTCCCGTTCCCCTTTCATGAGCTCATGGTGTGGGCCGTGCTGATGAAGAGGCAAAAGATGGCGCTGTTCTTCTGGCAACATGGCGAGGAGGCCATGGCTAAAGCACTTGTAGCGTGTAAGCTGTGCAAAGCCATGGCTCATGAAGCCTCTGAGAATGACATGGTGGACGATATCTCACAGGAACTCAACCACAACTCCAGGTGATGGGGCGGAGTTACTTAAAAAAAGGCAGTGTTAGCCGTTTTTCTAGCTCTTTGAATTCTAGCCTTTCGGTTCTCCTGTCAGAAATACTGCTTTTTGAAAAAGTAACTCATATCAACAACCTCATTAACCATCTATAACACCTGGTGTATTCACTGACATACACAACGTACTCCGTCGCTCTGGTTAAAGAAATATCCTTATTGTTAGACCCTTTTTGACATTTGGAGGTGTAACATGCACCAGTCTGCTACCTGTCCTTTCATCCACCTCTCCCCCGTCCAACTCTCTTAGGGAATTTGGACAGCTGGCGGTGGAGCTTCTGGACCAGTCCTACAAGCAAGACGAGCAGATGGCTATGAAGCTTCTCACCTACGAGCTGAAGAATTGGAGCAATGCCACCTGTCTGCAGCTGGCCGTGGCTGCCAAGCACCGTGACTTCATCGCCCATACTTGCAGCCAGATGCTGCTCACTGACATGTGGATGGGGCGCTTACGCATGCGCAAGAACTCCGGCCTCAAGGTCAGAGCGAGTTTTAATTTCCAGACACCATGTGGCCGAAGAGGCTTCCATATTTGGATACCACACGTTAATGCTCCTGCTTTCTGCTCTAAAGCCCCTCAGCTTCAGTGGAGGTTTTGCACAGAAATTATAAATGTGTTTGTCCATGTTCTAACAAATATCATTTGCAAGGTCAGGCATTGATGTTGGGCACTTTAACCCAAAGGTCCAGTTCAGTGACCTCTGTGTACATTACACAAATTAAAATATGTTCCGCCAGGAATTAAGGGAAATGCTTAAATCATAAAATAAACTCTAGAAAACCAGGCATGTCCTCATACGTTTAGTCTGTGTGATAAATGTGTTTCGAAAAGCCTGGAGAATTTCTAACATATATATATATAATCATCAGAACAGTGAATTGCTGAGTGACTCACTCTGGCAACTGAAATCTCTTCTGGGGGTTTTCTACTCTTGCACTTCAAATTGAGACATAATGAGGTTTTAATGGCTATATTCACTACATGCAGCCCTCAGTTTTAAGCTTACTTAACTGATTCTTTCACACTGCTGAGTTTTCACAGATGTAGGCGGTGTTCGGTTTTAAGGCGGAACCAGACAGTTCTAAAAAACCGAAAGAATATAACATTTTTATAAAATACTATTGTATTATATAAGCGGTACGGTGGCTTAGTGGTTAGCATGTTTGCCTCTCAGCACTAGGGATTCTCGGTTCGAATCCCCATCTGGGTGGAGTTTCCATGTTCTCCCCGTGTCCGTGTGGGTTTCCTCCGGGTTCTCCGGTTTCCTCCACAGTCCAAAAACATGGATCAAGTCAATTGAGTTCTCCAAATTGCCCCATATAGAGTGTGTGTGTGTGTGTGTGTGTGTGTGTGTGTGTGTGTGTGTGTGTGTGTGTGTGTGTGTGTGTGTGTGTGTGTGTGTGTGTGTCTGTGTGAGTGAGTGTGTGCCCAGCGATGGATTGGCACCCTGTCCTGGGTGTATCTGCCCAGTGCCCAAAACTTTCTCCCCTGGATGAGCATGTGGAACGTGCCGGTGGCTTAGTGGTTAGCACGTTCATCTCTCAGCGCTAGGGATTCTCGGTTCGAATCCCCATCTGGGTGGAGTTTCCATGTTCTCCCCGTGTCCATGTGGGTTCTCCGGTTTCCTTCCACAGTCCAAAAACATGGATCAAATCAATTGAGTTCTCCAAATTCCCCCATATGGAGTGTGTATGTGTGCATGTCTGTGTGAGTGAGTGTGTGCCCAGCGATGGATTGGCACCCTGTCCTGGGTGTATCTGCCCAGTGCCCGAAACGTTCTCCACTGGATGGGCATGGGGAACCCCACCACGACCCTAATATGAGATAAAGTGGAAGATAATGAATGAATGAACTATTGTATTATATAATGCTATTTTTTTAATTCACAGTGCTACAACCAAAAAAAAACCACCAGATGCTTTAACTGCATTCCCTTCTTATTCACTCAGATCAGCAGAGAAGTTTGTTATACTGTAAGATCCCGACCTTCAAGCTAACCGAGCCTGATTTTAATAAACAGGCTCTTAGACACTAAAATTGACTCCCACAAACTTTGGGATTTGTGATTCAGAATCATTAGCATCTCATTTCAAAAGCATATTCTTGCTGCGCTGTTCTACATAATGTGAGTCAAGTTTAGATCTCCAAACTCATCACATTATCTGTTGCTGCTTATTGGATTATGCTTTTTTTTATGATCTCTTTATGATGTGTTATTCATATATATCTACACATATATATACACAATGAAACAGCATGTATAGTTTACTGCCAAGTGTTTGTTAGTGTTTGTGTATGTGTGTGAGAGAGAGAGAGCGAGAGAGAGAGAGAGCGAGAGAGATTGATTTATGTACTTTGTGAAGACCAACCACAGCATGGAAAATATGCTATCTAAAATAAACTGATGATGATGACAGAGTCACTAAAGGAATCGTTTTAACAGCGTATTCTAAAACACATTTCAGCTTTATTCTCTCAGCTTATATCACATCCCATTACATAATCACAGAACAACACGTTATCAAGACGTTTTCACATTTAAGAAGCTGAGACGTAAATCTCAGGGCATGGTAACTCAGTGGTTCGGGTGTTGGGCTCTCAATCTGAAGGTTGTGGGTTCAAATCCCAGTTCCACTGAAGTTACCAATGTGGGTCATTGAGCAAGACCCTTAACCCTCATTGCTCAAGGGATGCTGTATCAACACTGTGCTCACCTTGTAAGTCGCTTTGGATTAAAGCGTCTGCTGAATGACCAAATGTAAATGTAAATGACCAAATGTGAATCCTCAGCGTTGTACGTTTGTGCTTTTAACTCTTTAGGTCATCCTTGGTCTTCTGCTGCCTCCGTCCATCCTCAGTCTGGAGTTTAAGAACAAGGACGAGATGTCGTACATGCCACAGGAACAGGAAGCCTACCTGCAGGAGAAGGACTCGGACGAAGCCGACAAGCCGGCGAAGGACAAAGAGGAAGAGGACATGGAGTTCACCGTAAGAGCATACTGTGAGGCGCAGTACAACTCCGTGGTGAGAGCACCCACCTTAGCCCCGTTTTAAAGCCTATAGTCCAACACACACACTCTCAACACAGCGCTGCTCAAAAAGTCCTGTCCCTTTCTAATCTGGCCTCTAATCCTGCAAATCTGTGGCTCCTTCAAGAATATGTCCTGCCCCTTCTTTCCACACCGCTTCTCCCCTTTTCCTCATTGTCCTAGCAAAGACTTGTGGTCGTGGAGTTGTAGCGGGTCTCTGTCCGTCTATCTGCTTGTCTTCCCAGTCTCTTGGTGTGTCTGCCCGTGTCTCCTCTGAGTCTCTTTCTTTTAGCGACGGTCTCGTCTGAAGTACGGTACTGTGACAGTTTGTTGCCTGTTCTTCTCTCGGTCACGCGAACTCACCATTTCTGCTCATGCTCCGTGACGCCTCATGGCACCCTGTTTGCAGCATCCATATCAGAAAACCCTTCTGTGCGAACGTTTGTCTGAAACACAACCCTTCTTTGCCTTTGCATTTACACAAGTTTCACAAATGAGACCCATCTGATGTTTAAATTCAGTGATGGGCATTGATATCCAAAAGTATGTGGACACCTCACCATTAGGCATCAGTTCTGCCGCAGTGGGAAACTCACCATTTTATCACTAAATTAAACTCTTCGGAAAAGGCTTTAATCTTTGACATTTACAGGACCCACATCTGACTTTGTTTCATTTTTAAATGATTCAGGGAATATTTAATAATATTTTAACCGTGTTCATACAACCTCATTTGCATGGTGGTTTGTACAAATAATCTGGCGATACGTCCTTTTAAAGACTTAGAGTTGAGCCCCTTCAACTCCAATGCTATAACAGATGGCTCTAATCCAAAATAATTACATTTAAAAATTTATTTTAAAAAGAGCCCTTTAATTTGATTGGAGAATGTTATAGTCAATTAGTTTGGGGACTTCCTGCAAATACCGAATAAGATGCCGAACAAATTCCTTTTGGGTGATGGTCAGGTTGTCGCATCTGTTTGGCTATGAGTGGTCACATGACAAGTGGTTATTAAGGTAACTATAAATGCCCTTCACCTTGCTTCTCTTCTCATTACATCCCAGCTGAAGGTAAATACAAATGCCTGAGGGGTAATGAAGTGCCTGTTCTTCATGGCCCAGTAGTGCATTTGTGTCTCTGAGCTAAACAACTCACTCTGATCAAAAAGGCTGCATTTTTCACCTGATACTTTGAATCTATTACAGATTTATAAGGTTCTAAACCAAGTAAAAATTGTATTGCAATTCATAGATGATAGTGTCTGAAGGGTGACGTTAAGGAAAACGGTTTAAAGGTCTGGATCGTGTCTTCAGCTTTAGTGCTTTTAACGTGCTTTGCTGGTTAGGCAGCTTATCCGACAGCTCTAATAATAAAAAGCAAAGAATGAATTGCAATACAATTACTACGTGACGCCCAGGAGTGCACCATGTTCCCCATCACTATGAGCCCCCCACTCTTGGAAATCACAAACATTGTTTTTTCTTTGACCCCTCTTCCTTTATTCTCTTGTATCACCACCATTTTAAAGCAGCACCACCATCAAAGCTACCACATGTGCCTCCTGCCTGATCGCTCAGAATTGTTGGGCAGGTTTTATTACCGCTACTGACAATTCTGGATGTAAAGATTTTTATTGTTGTATACAAAAAAACATTATTCTCTGTCCTTTTTCTCTTCTTTTTCTTCGCTTTTTCTCTCTGTCCATTTTTTAGGCAATGCTGGGAACCGTGAGCTCAGAAGCAACTCGGAAAAAGGAGGTGGAGGAGGCTCAGAACCGGCATCGCTTGATTCCAGTGGGCCGCAAAATCTACGAGTTCTACAATGCCCCCATCGTGAAGTTTTGGTTCCACACAGTAAGGGACTCCCTTTTAATTATATATAGGAGCGGTAGCTCAGTGGTTAGGGCATAGGGTTATCAACCTGAAGGTTGGGGGTTCAAATCCCAGGTACACTGCAGTTACCAGTGGGGGTCCTTAACCCTAAACCCATAAAAGCGTCCAATAAATGACCAAATGTGATGTAAATATATAGACATTAACAACATGCCAGATTTAACAATATAAACAGGGCAACACCTAATAAAGACATTTAAAGCAGGAAACTTTAATAAAAAAGAGGATCAGGAATTCACACATTTATTCTTTTTCACCCACTGCATTGGGATTGGAACGTTTTTGGAATGGTTTTTTGGAATGTTTTTTTTAGCACTCAGGCTGAAAGCACATGTCAGCCCTCGGGGTGTTTCTCACATTGAGACAAATATGTTGTACATCAGTTTATGATGCAGAAGATTAAAACTTGGTGCAGTTAAGTCTGCTGAGAGTTTCAGCTGAACTTTCAACTTTTTACAGCAAACTTGCATCAGTGCAAAATACTCTGAAGGACGGATGTGGTGATGTCAGATATCTCACACACTGTGCTTCACAAGCTTCTTGAAATACATGAGATGTAGGTCTTTGTAATTGAGGAAGACTGGGGTTTGAGCTATAAATATAAGGTTCTAAAATAAGTTCTGTTCTCAAATGGACTGAATCTGTTTAAATCCTGAAAATGGATTTATTATGAAACACAACCAGCATGATGACGGGCATATAACAGTATTGTCCACTAAATGTTCTGCAGGTGTAAAGAGGGAAGTAGATGGAGATGGAGATGTGACATGTAATTAGATTTTTTAAAATTAAGAACAAAAAAATGATTGAGAGCGAGTTGTGTATTAATATGAACACTGTGTGATGAGGTGATTATTAAGGAAAACATGTACAGTTCTGCTTGATGTCCTCTTTGTCGTGCAGTTGGCTTACGTCGGCTACCTGATGCTCTTCAACTACATCGTGCTGGTAAAGATGGACCTGTGGCCCTCCCCCCAGGAATGGATCGTCATTGCTTACATCTTTACCAATGGAATAGAAAAGATGAGGGAGGTACGTTTAAAACCTTAACACCGATGAGTAGCCAAAGTATATTTATACAGTTACAAATCATTCAAAAAATTTGTGACCCCCATCCCTCTGCATGTTTTTAAAAATCATTTTAATAAAAAGGCAGATTTCCACTTTTCAAGGGCAATAAATTGATTTCCTCATAGCTTAGGGTATTGTCACTTGTAACAACTGCAATTATTAGAGAGGATTAATAAAGTATTCTGATTTAAGATCTATAAGTCGGAAATATTTCAACCTGCATGTCTCCATAGATTCTGATGTCAGAGCCTGGAAAGCTGCTGCAGAAAGTGAAGGTGTGGCTGCAGGAGTACTGGAACATCACCGACCTCATGGCCATTCTTATCTTCTCCATCGGCATGGTGCTCCGGCTCCAAGAGCCGCCTCTCATGAGTTATGGGCGTGTCATCTACTGTGTCAACATCATCTACTGGTATATTCGCCTTCTCGACATCTTCGGTGTAAATAAATACCTTGGGCCCTACGTCATGATGATCGGAAAGATGGTACGAACGTTTGCTTTATTACAATTTAACCGATTTGTTGAATAAGTGTTGCATCCGTCAACAGAGTTTTGTACAAAAAAAAAACTATTTCTTGCAAAATCTCTGCATATTTTTTATTATTTATTATTATGAATGAAGTTTTCTGGTTTAGCATCACTGAGCACATATGGTTTAATGTATTAGATGGAAAAGGACCTTTGATCTCAGACCAGAACACCTTTAAAAACTCTGTGTCCAATCTCGCAAAACACTTTTTAGCTTTATATTTTATTACAACATTTATCAAAAATGACCTAAAAGTGTCTAATTTTGCTGGGGGGGGGGGTCAGAGCACAGGGTCAGCATAGACACAGCACCCAGGGCTAAATTCCTAGCTCAAGCGCCCACATTGGTTCAGCAACGTTAAATCTGATTGATAGTCCAACGAACCACGAGAGAGAGTGAGGTGTTCATTCCATTCATTTTAACAATGGCATGTTATTGGCAGGTATTCAGATACACGGTTTATTTTTAGCAGCAGTGATTTTGAGGAATAGCAGGGATGTTAACTCTAGTAATCTGAATATCAAGGCTTTCTCCTGTGTGTTTCTCACCACAGATGATTGATATGATGTACTTTGTGATCATCATGTTGGTGGTGCTGATGAGCTTTGGCGTGGCTCGTCAGGCCATCTT
This sequence comes from Corydoras sp. C115, assembly GCA_019802505.1. NCBI lineage: Eukaryota > Metazoa > Chordata > Actinopteri > Siluriformes > Callichthyidae > Corydoras > Corydoras sp. C115. Next base: position 44,631 of record JAFMOC010000215.1, on the reverse strand, counting down.
GAACCCTAACGAGGACCCATCCTGGATGCTGGCACGCAACATCTTCTTCATGCCCTATTGGATGATCTATGGCGAGGTCTTCGCAGATCAAATTGATCGTGAGCTTTCCTCCTGTCATAATAATACTGTCTTCAGAGAACCAAACCGCGACCCAAGCTTTTTAAAGGACAGTAATTCCCTCTCATTGAAGAAAAGCCAAGCTCCCCCCTTTTCTATACAAACACACACACACACACACACACACACACACACACACACACACACTGGTTAGAATGGATTGAAATAAACAACTTATTTATGAACTATTATATTTATTTAATAAACCTTTTAGGAGCAGCATGGTGGCACAGCATGTAGTGCTTCCACCTGACAGCAAGAAGTTCCTCGGTTCAATTCCCAGGTGGAGAAAACAAATGTCATTTCTGTGTGGACTTCCTCAGGGGACTGTGGATTCCTCCTCGAGAGATAAGTTGGAGAGAGTAAACTGCCCTATGTCCTTATCACTTGCAACTATTCCAGAAAATACCAGAAATGGCAAGTGATACCGTGCAGACGTTCCTAAATCAACAAACAATGTACCTGTTTAAAGACTTTTGTATCTTCAGTATGTCCATCAGCATGTCTTTGGAATGTGGGAGGAATCTGGACTATCTAGATGAAACCCATGAGGCACAGGAAGGACATGAGGACACCACACAGAAAGGATCTGTGGTCGCCCCAATCAAACACAGGACTTTTTTTTTTTTTTTTTGCTGTGAGCTGGAGGTTATTAGTATTTAGTATTTAAAATAGAATTTTATCCATAAGAATAAAGTGGCAGCTGATGGTTAACAAAGATGTGGTTGGATGTTTGGTCACAGACCACGACAGCGACTGAATATCACTTACCCCATTTGTCATGAAAATGCATGTGTGAATGTAGTTTTCTTTCCTCTGATGGTGACATGAAACTGGCTATTTATCAAAAACCCCTCTGACCGATTCAAATTTTAAAGCCATTGAGGCGTCATTTCTAATTCTTTACCTTCATTTTGATTGTGAGGCTACAACTGTACTGTTGTCTGTCTTAAGTTGCTGTTCATGTTGTCCTGTGCTCGTTTTTACCATTTTGGAGTCACGCATGTGTTTGTCTATATATATATATATGGTAGTACATATATGTGCGTAATTATACTGTAGATGGGCAGCCCAAAGACAAGAGAGCTGAAATAACACTGTCATTCTTTGTTGCAGATGTGAATAGTAGGAAGCTACAGAACAGACTGAATGAAAAACTCTGGCCGGTCGAAAATTACGTTCGATCTCAAGGAACTGGACGTTACAGTGGTCCATCCCATATAGGCAATTTCAATCTATCTACATACAAATCAACTTAATATTTATTAGCCCTTTCGTCACCAGTATCATTCCAGTTTCACTGCCATGTCATCCACGTTGCCCCCACATCTGCCCCCTACTGGCTGGTATGACTTTCAAAATCCATGATTTTCCATGCTGGGGATATTTAAATAAGCGTTCCTTTGTGTCAGCGGGTCTCAGGGTATTTTACTAAATCCTTAAAGACGGCTTAATTGGCGTTCTTGCAATGCAGCCGTCTAGTAACTGCCACTGCACGACCATGTGCTCTATAGGCAGAATTACAAAGGTCTAAAGGTTGATTATGGCATAGACATGGTATAAGCATGTTGAGTTCTTGTAGAACCATGCCAGAGTTTAGTGAAAACATGGGGTCAACTGAGTGACCGTCCTTAGACGTGGAGGGGCTGCTAGTTTGTAAGATTCCTTCAGAACTGAAGGTCTCTCCCTGCCGTTGCAGCAGTCACCCCAAACGCTTTGACACAATAGTAGTGAGATGCTGGAAATGTAGCGTGGTTCTCTCTAAACTTGTTGACGTGGTAGGAAAGAGGTCAGATTTTAGTTGACAATCTCTGTCATGGAAACTTGATCATGCTGAACCTGTTCCTCAACTCACCCTCCATGCTGTACGACGATAGCACTGCTCGGTATACAAGCTTGGTATACATAGCATGTGTAATGCTACTGCCATTCATTCTAACACCCATTTAATGATATTCAGCAAAGTAAACCGCTTTCTTTAAACAGAAAATCCACATTGTGGCGTTTAATAGCTACATAAATTGGACCTTAAGCCTGTCTTTGTAGCTGTGAGAGCTCCACTGTTTGGACTGAAAACTCATTGATATATGTGTAGAACATGTTTGAGAACGTTTTTCTTCAGAACCCTCAGCATTTGCCACCTCTCCTCATCTCTGAAGGTTTTTTTCATGTGGTTCAGTTGTCAGAGTTTTTTTGACAGATCGAAACAAAGAAAAAAACAAAAATTTAATTTGTCTGCAAATTGGTGTTACTTCAGTTCTCTAGCTTTGGGCTTCTAAGCGCGATTGACCACAATAAACAAAGCTATTCGTGAACACGATCAGTTTTAGGAACTCCGAATATTGAAGACTTTTCTTGAAAGCCATCGCAACTGAACCATCCCTTCTGGAAAAAAACGTGCAATGTATTTTCGATACATTCCACACGGTCATCTATGAAAAGACTGCTGCAAAATCAATATATTTCAAACATCGAGTACGTGTTTAAATATATTGTTAGTTGGAATGCGATTCGACATGAATGTCTTATGTTTGGAAATGGATCCACGTCACCGTGCATTCGGCTTTGCTTTTCAGTCCTTATCGCTTATCAGTCGAGTGCCAGTGGAAATGAGGGCGATAAGAGATTGACAGTCATGTCATGTCTGATCTGGACTTTTTCATTTCTGTTCATTCTTGGTTCTACCGTGAGTTACCCGGACACAAGGTACCAAATAAAGCTTGTTTTTTTTTTTGTAGCACCATGTGGGCAGAACATCACTACAGAAGATGGCGTCATTGTGCCGCTGCCGCCGTGTAAGACTGGAGCATGGATCGTGCCTGCCATCATGGCCTGCTACCTGCTGGTCGCCAATATTCTTCTGGTCAATCTGCTAATCGCCGTCTTCAAGTAGGGCCATTTACACACCATATGAACCTGTCTAGCTCTGCTCTGTAAACACATTTATCAACAGTTTGGTGGTATGATGTACTGGCATGATGCTTCTTTCTCATTAGCAACCTGCTGATTTCTGTTAAATGTTGCTTAGATGCCATAATTAGGTTTATAATTCACTAATAAAGCCAAAGTACCAGGTGGTGAAGTGATGCGATGGGTAGGACTGTAGCCTAAAAACAACATGGTCCTGGGTTTGATTCCTGGATGGACCTATTCCATTTGGATTTCTGTTAATGTCTGCTGTCTGTCAGGAACCAGGTTTAATCTTTATACTCCATGGACATGGAAATTTAGATGAATTGGAGGCGCTAAATTCTACCCCACCCCATCCCCCTCAAAAATATTAGGTGTGTAATATTTTTACTGTGTCTGGCTGTGATGGACTGGTGTCCAGTGCAGGGTGTTTCCTGTCTTTCACACTCTGGGTTTCAGAGCTGGGTTTCAGCAAACACTGGCTGTCTTAATAAGCAGCTTTTAAAATGAAGACAGATTGTGTTAATAATTGATTTGAAGGGTAAAATTAAGACTACAGCAAAAAAAAAAGTTAAATATATGCCTCGTTTTGTGGCTTCCACAAAACCCTGATATTAACCCACCACAATGCATTGCTCAGGTCAGCGTTTCAACATCATCTGACCTCCCAAATGCACTACATGTAATTCTCATGTGTCCATATACTTTTAATAGAGATTGTTTTGTGTTAATGGACATCATTTAAATGTTTTTTTTTAAATAAATATCTTTAAGACTAGTGAGATCAGTGTTGTCTTCTTAGCAACACATTCTTCGAGGTGAAATCCATCTCCAACCAGGTGTGGAAATTTCAGCGTTACCAGCTGATCATGACTTTCCATGAGCGGCCTGTTTTACCCCCACCCCTCATCATCTTCAGTCACATGACCATGGTCCTGAAGCATCTGTGCTGCCGGTGGAGAAAACATGACGAGGATGAACGAGACTTTGGATTGAGTAAGTGACATCTTTTATTACACACACAGTAACTTGAGAGAGTTGGTGATTTCTCTCTAATTTTGAACTAAACCTCTAAAGACAAATCTAGAATATTATCAACACTGTTAATTAGGTTAGTATAAATTTTCTGGACATGTATCTTCAGGAACCAATGAATATTAATTAAATATAGTTCCTGTGTAAATAATGCAGTATGTATTGCTTTAATCCAATCAGAGCTCTTCATCACGGAAGATGAGCTGAAAAAAGTCCATGATTTTGAAGAGCAGTGCATTGAAGAATATTTCCGAGAGAAAGATGATCGCTTCAACTCTTCCAATGACGAGAGGATACGAGTCACATCGGAAAGGTTGAAAGATTTTAAACTAACATTTTTAAAGTCAATTGAGTGTAAATTAAGATTTCTATGATTGTAAATCCATCATCCATCCATTATCTGAGAACGTTTCGGGCGCTGGGCAGATACACCCAAGACAGGGCGCCAATCCATCACTGGGCACACACTCACTCACACAGACACACTCTATATGGGGCAATTTTGGAGAATTCAATTGACTTGATCCATGTTTTTGGACTGTGGGAGGAAACCGGAGAACCCGGAGGAAACCCACGCGGACACGGGGAGAACATGGAAACTCCACCCAGATGGGGATTCGAACCAGAAATCCCTAGTGCTGAGAGGCGAATGTGCCACCATGCCGCCCTGATTGTAAATCGTTTTGTTTTATTCTGGGGTAACATTAGTCTAGAACACAAGATATTCTATTTAGTTAATCCTAGGGGTTTATTGTCTTGCACTTCAGGTGATGGGAAGTATGGGCAAAATATTAATGTGGCTAAATTGGGCATTTCAGTTAAATTCTGGATTTCTGGTGATCCAGTGAGGCTGCTTATGTCTGTGCTACCAGTGTTGGTTAACAATCCCATAATGCCCACTAGTCACATTGATGCAGGGTAGTACTGTGGTTCCATTCTGAAGTCTATAATATGTTTATTAATCTTAATACATCTTAGCTGTGCTGATAAAGGTTCTGGCATTCATAAATAATTCTGTGTTTTTTCTGATGCAAAATGATCTCAGGATTCATTTTTGTGGCTAAATAAAGGGTATATGTGCTAATTCTGATTTTAAAAATTTTTGTTAAATAAATTTGGAATTGATTTCACTTCCAATGTTTTCTTTGATAGGGTGGAGAACATGGCGATGCGCTTGGAGGAGGTAAATGAGCGAGAGCACTTTATGAAGGCCTCTCTTCAGACCGTTGATATCCGACTGGCACAGATGGAGGAGATGATCAGCCGCATGGCTGCAGCTCTGGAGCGGGTCGCTGGTGTGGATAGAACCGAGGTGAATAAAGCACGCTCAAGGACGTCATCCGACTGCACTGACACAAATTACATCCTACGCCAGAGCAGTTTTAATAGCCAGGAGGGCAACAGTTACAGGCTTCAGGAGTCTATTGAACAAGGTGGGGAGGAGTCCATTTCACCAACCTCACCCACCACACTGGCACCCCGGGTGCGAAGCCATTCCTTCTACATGGCTCATTCATCCCGGGACAGGTGTGGACCAGACCGAACAGAAGGGTTCTTTAAAGAGCGCTCTTTAAGTCTGCATCGAGCCAATAGCTCTCAGTCAGTAGCATCAGGAGCTGCCCCCAAAGAATCCAAACCTGCACCCCTCAACACTTTATCAGTGCAACAGCAGCATCGTCCTTCGTCTTGCATTGATATCTATGTGTCCACGTCAGAGGAGGTGCAACCCCAAGAAAGCTTCTTGGAGCCGATACAAATGCCGAGCCGAACTCTTGCACGAGACTCGTCTCTGCATTCTGAAATCATGGAGGCGGTGCTGCATGGGGGCCGTGAATATACGGGAAGGGCGGGGGTTAGTGAAAGACAGTCAGACGCAACTGTCCTGTTTGAGGACAGTGCAGCTGCTGACTTATCACTGTGTCCTACGAACTTGCCACCAGATTCCCTGCCCCCGTGGGACACCGAGCCGTCCCCTCCTCCCTCAGCAGGTATTTTGGAACGTTCCAAGAGCAGTCGCTTCTTATCAGCAACGGGACCCATGTTTCTCGATGAGCCCCCAATGGTCAAGTCTCACAGCCTGATGTTTACACCGCGCACCTACTATGGTGGCATGAGCATGCAAGTGAAGGCGGCTGAGTACACCAGCATTACAGACTGCATCGATACAAGGTGGGTTTCGGCACCCTATCCCGTGCCAGAACGCTCCGATTCACCAGGCGGCTCGTTCACGTTCGAAAAGCCCCAGGATTTGTGTGCCTCACACCCGGAACGTGATGCCGAGCTCACGCACGTCGAGTCCGACCCTGAGGAAGCCGCCGATGGATTGGCTGACTCCAGCAAGCCCACTTCCAGTAGAGGGGGTATGGGAGTGGATTTGGCCTTGGGCTTAGCTCTGGGACCTTTCTGCTCACCAATGTCTAGACTCGAGCGGGCGAATAGCTGCTCCTCGTCAGAGGACTCCCATTCCAACATTTATGCCCGAAAAAGCTTCTCTATCAGTGAGCGCATGGACAAAGGCCGTGCCAGAAACCCCTTCCAGAGAAGCAAGTCTGGGGCCCGGCCAGACAGCAAGACAGACACGCTATCCTTGAGGCGATTAGCCAAGCCGTCCGCCTTCCAGAGCTTTGACGGCAGGCAAAATTATACGTGATGGTGGAGAAAGCTGAAAGTGTCTGTGACATCATAGATTTACTGTAGTATGTATAGAATGGGAAAGAAAAAAAAAGATTATTGAAACTTATTCGATGTCCAAAGGCCCATACATCAAGCAGTTTACGCTGTCTGAAGGAATTGCGTGGTCTGTGTTGTAATATTTTGTCATGGTGAGCAAACTAGTTCTCTATGACGACGTGGTTCGGCTCTGAATTTCATTGCCAATTTGCAAAAATAGGTCACAGCTCCAATACACTGATATTGTCTAATGTTACAGTTGCAAATAGGGTAGGGGAAAAAAATGTAACATACCAGGGGTGGACAAATCCAAGCAAGGCTGCTGAAACGTGGTTTGAAGAGGTTGTTTTGGCAAAACTCAGCCGGTCTGCACAGAGGAATGACCCCAGCCTTTAAAACACTGTGGGTGAAATGGAATATCAAATTTTTTTTCAATAAGAAAATTCGATTATTCAAGAGTTTTCCAATACTAACTATGTTCTGTATGTTAAATATAATACAGTTAAAGTTTTGCATCACAAAAAAAAAAAAAAAGCTGGAACACAGGCATGTTCACGTCTTTATTACATTTTAAAAGGACATAGATCTGGACTGCAGGCAGGCCAGACAGACTCGCACTCTCTATGTCCCCTAAACCACACCACTGTGTCTCGTGTTTGGCATTGTAATCTGAAATACACATGAAGTTCCTGGAATATGTCCAATAAGTCCATTTCTCTTCTTATCTCATTATCTTCTGAATAATCTTCTACTAGGTTCCCAATGCACTTCCAGAGGGAGAACGTCTCGGCCGCTGGGCAGATAAACCCAGGACGGGGCGCCGATCCATTGCTGGACACACACTCACTCACACAGATACACACACACACACACACTATATAGAGGTATTTTAAAGCAACCATATGTGTCCATCATGAGAGGAATGATGGTTTCTTAAACAATACCCAATCAGTGTTCAATTATCAGGCACATTCAGCAGTGGTTTGTACCAAAAATAGCATTTGTGAGGTCAGGAACTTGCGAGGCTCATGATTGATATTCCAATTCACCCATAAGGTATTAAATACGGCTGTGTCATGTCTACCAATAATATTTGGTCTCTTTATGTAAATATCAAATAGAAGCATGTAAAACCAGTGAGGTTTCCATTTTTACTGGTCGTTTTAGGGAAGCCTCCCGTCGACCAGTTGAGTAACAGCCGAAGCCGGGCCCCTGGTGAAGGTAGTGATTTTGTCCACCCCTTACAAGCCTTTCCTGGTAGGCTAGAAAGTCGTCTTTTAGAAAAATGAAATCCCTTTCTATTTTCTTTAATCAACTCCAACCACGTCTTAACCTTTCGATGTCTGCAGGCCATGTAGTTGTGTTGATCATGTAGGGTTGAAATCCAAATCAAAAACTTAAAGGGAAATATTTTTTAAAATAAGAGATCGAGAAAATATAGCATATCATTTCCTTTATCTTCGAACGGCATCATGGGACATGCAAATGCACATATATTTTCTCAGATTATTAACAAAGATTTTATCATGAGATTTATTTATCGACATGTTTTGCTGGTTCAGCCGAGTCAGGATGGAGCCGTGCGTTCGGCTGTATGCTTTTAGGACTAGTACCTGTAACTACTTCCATGTTTTTTGTTTTCATGTGTGGGTTATGGTATGGTCTATATGATGGCACTAGAACCGACGGCCTTCTTGACGCTGGCTGACTGGGTGGAGTTAATCATATCATTAATGTGAGTTTAATACCTTTCCCCCTGATTCAGAATAGAGAGGCAGCTGAAGTTCCAATCACCAGAGAACACATTTCATCGTTGATGTTCAGTAAACACACGACAGATTCGACGGGTCGTCGCTGGCTTTCTTTTGCCAAGATGGTGTTGGTGTAGACTTGCTATGCAAGATGCCAGGCCGCAGAGGCAGGGGGTGGTTCTTATGCACTTTAGAACATGCGTTGATTTCAGGTATGCACGTCATTATCTAAAACTTGCCAATGCTGGGCTTTCAAACAAGATGAGTGTCGTGTTCATCATACATTCCACTTTCCTTTAAGAATAATTTACAGGGTTTCATTAATATACATATATAATTTACATTTACATTTACATTTAGTCATTTAGCAGACGCTTTTCAAATTACAACAACACTTTGGGTGTTTCTTTGGGTGCCAGATGTGACCTTAAGTTCGGATCTGATTGGTCAGTAATTTAAGGTATTTTATTTTTAATTTGTGATGAGCGTATACTTGTAGAAAAGGTGTGGATTTAAGGTCCTCGCAGACCAGTTTTGCTCTCTAAAATCACACCCGCAACTCAGATGTGGATTTAAATTACAATCAAGATGCTAACTGGCTGGATTTTGACCCTCATTAAGCCACGGTCCTCACAAGGTTTTTATTTCGAAACAAAACAGATAGCAGGGTATTTTTTTTCCCCGTCATGTTGCTTGGACTTGTTCTTTGATCATTTAGGCTTAGAATTCTGTAAAGCTGCTATGAGATAATGAACTATTGTATAAAGTGCCATATAAACAAATGAACTTGAATTTGATTTCAGCCCCAAAAATATTACAGCTTTAAAACGGATCTGAAAATTCTGCACTACAAACATGAACCTGGCCTTTAACAAGATGTCACACTAAGTGAAATTAATTCTGAACAGATTTTACCTAAACTACTCACACTTGTTATACAGAGAGCTTTGGGAGCGAAATAAACATATGGCTTTTAGCAGAAAGTACACAGCGCCATCTTGTGCAGGAGGCACGTAATAACAACAAACACTCATCCAATAAAATGCCCAGTTTTTTTTTTTTTTTTCTCCCAAGTTTAGCACAAACCAAAAAAAGTAAACGTCCTAATTTTAAGTCGCTTTACTTTTATGTACTCTCAGATCACGTGATCTCGTGAATCATTAATATTAAGCTGAGTGACAGATGTGACACATTTAGGGTCAAAGCCTTGTGACGTGAATGTTAGGGCACTTAAAATGAGGGCACAACTGACCTTTAAAGGAGGTGCAACATCTTCAAATGTAGATACAAAGAGAGTGTAATCCACAAACACCTCTCTGAACAATTTCTAGTCAAGGACATTTCTTTTACATGATTCTGGCAATTTCACCAGCAACTGGTTTACAGTAAAACAAACTGAATGTCCAGATAATTGACATGAATTATATGATGAATTAAACCGAGTTATATGTGTGTATATAACATGCAGATTTAATCTTACATTTGTTTTTATGATTTTACGGATTTTGTGAATATTTGCATTAAAAATAGAAATTATATTAAATTATATATATATATATATATATATATATATATATATATATATATATATATATATATATATATATATATTCATTCATTCATTCATCTCTCCCGCTCTATCCTGTACTAGGGTCGCGGTGGGGCTCCCCATGCCCATCCAGGGGAGAGCGTCCCGGGCGCTGGGCAGATAGACCCAGGACAGGGCGCCAATCCATCGCTGGGCACACTCACACACACTCTACATGGGGCAATTTTGAGAATTCAATTGACTTGATCCATGTTTTTGGACTGTGGGAGGAAACCGGAGAACCCGGAGGAAACCCACACAGACACGGGGAGAACATGGAAAACCACTAACCACTAAGCCACCGTGTCGCCTATATATATATATATATATATATATATATATATATATATATATATATATATATATATATATATATATATAAATGCTGCAATGCAGATCTGGTCCACATCTCTTAGAGATTTGGTCTTCTACTCCATAACATGTGGCCCAGATCTTGGAACCAGGTGAGTTCCACCATTTAATGAATGATGAAAAGCAGTTGTGGGTCATGGGGAATATTGCTGGTAATATTGTCACGTGTGTAATTAAATAAATTTGAAATCAGAAACCCTTAAGAATGGGTCATTTCGAAAATTAGTGTTTGATAAAAACTGTTTCACCTTATACACAAATTCCATTATGTTTTCACAAATAAGAAACAATAACGCACCAAAGGGTCACTCTAAACGTACGTCTGTATCTCAAATGTCACGAGCACTGAGGAGCTGTGTGCCAAATCTGAAAGAAATCATCATGTAAAGTATTTTAGTATTTTTTTTCTATACTGTAGAACACAGGATTGTGAATTCTGCCCCCCTCCCTCACCCACCCTCTTCGTCCTCCTTTTACATTTCCTTATGGGCACCAGTATGCTTACGACTCCAAGCACACAAGTTTATCCGCAATAATACTGTAGTTTCATTCAAAGACGTCATAGTTCATTTAGTGTCCTAAAAACTGCATGTCGTTCTTCCACACAGATGGGAAATGAATTCTGGGAAATGGGAGGAAACTGGACGAGACGCGTCCTGTCCTCCCACCGTAGTAGGCTTAAGTATTTGGATGCAATGCAAACATGTATTCTGTAATATTTCTCAATGTGAATAGGATGTTTGGCATGTCTTAATAAATAAATGAATATTTAAGTGAATCGGTTTAAATTGTTTGATCTCCAAGTTTCCGTTTGAAATGTATTGGCACTTTGGTATGTTCTTCAACTGCCCTTGCCTGTACATAAGCTGAAATTTATTTTTTTTTTTATATCAAATCTATAATATAAATCTTTAATCGATCTCTTTTTTTTTTTGTGATCTCAGAGTTTTAGCCCCAGATGTTTAAAGTCACAGAAAACACAAGGTTTTTGTTTTTAATTTTTTACTGCATCTGTAATAATAGTGCTGTAGTAACCAGAGATTTTCTCTTCAAACTTGTCCAGAACTGTACAATATACTGATTTGCAAGATGTTCTTTAGACCACTGATGTCCTCTGTTATTCTGGAGTCTTCATTCTGTTCACGTTTAACACTCTTTCTGATCATATTTATTTCTCTATAGAACGTGATGCAGGTCAAATTTATAAAAACCTTATTTATTTTTGACCCAGAGTGTCAGATAGGGAGGTTACTAACTTGGTACCGACTACAAAATGACGACGTGTTTTCAATGGTCTATGAGAAAGCATCTACAAAACAGTACTAGGGTTCATCTGTCCGTCAGTTGTGATCTTTCATCCACTGTTGGATCCACTGCGATATCTGGTCCAGGTTCCTCTCCAGGTCATCAGGTTCGTTGCTGGGCAGCTGGTGCACAATCTCCTCCTTGTAGGCCTCCATAGCTTCTTCATAGATTGTCTGGAAGATCTCACACTGGATGTTGTCTTGTAGCTTCTTGCCTGTGTAGCCCCTACAAATGAGACGTGGGTGGAGTTAAGGATTTAACGTCGTTCACTGTTCGAATGTCTCTGAACCTACAAGCGCTGCATCACTCACCTGCTCTCCAGTCTGTTATAAAGGTGAGTGTTGTCCGTTCGAAGAACAAACACGATGTGAAACCAGCGTTCGGGAAAGAAGTCACAGCCATGATAGTCTACGATCACGCCCCCTTCCACCAACTTGTCCTCCAGTTCATCCACCACCTGGCGCACAACAAATACAACAGATGATTTTTAGAAAACCTTCCTGCAGTGTTTAGAACATTCTCCCCCACAATGTCACGTTGGTTAAATTAAATGAGCAATTTTTCATTTTGTTTCAGGCTAAACGCCTTTAAAAAGGCCCTAATTTAAATGCAGTGATGTAGTGCCAGCTTTTTAACAGCTGTTACAAAGTTTGTAGTCTGCACCACATTGATGAAAAAAATTCCTAAAAAAATTGTTTATGATTTTTTTTTTTGCAACAGTTTCCCTAAATGTTCCACTTTCTTATCGGGACAGGAACCTTTTTTAGGCACTTACTCTGTCTTCGTCCAGAATAGGGCAGTGGTAGTCTTCATCGAACCCGTCGAACAGCTGACCTGCAGAACATTAAATTTTTTGAAAGTGAGTAAATTTATTTTTAATCACATTAAAAACAAGGTGTTCATTGAATGAAGCAGTCACCTTCCTGCGCTAATTCTCCCACATTGACATAAGTCAGTCCAGTTCTCTGAGCCAGTTCCTTTCCGAGGGTGGTCTTCCCAACGCCTGGGGTCCCTGAAAATACACTTCACTTACATTATAATGCAAATACCATGTGATCATTCATCCAATTAATGATTTAAACAGGATCCTCAGTTTAAGGGAAGATTATTATTATTATTATTATTATTATTATTATAGGGCGGCACGGTGGCTCAGTGGTTAGCACGGGATTCCTGGTTCAAATCCCCATCTGGGTGGAGTTTCCATGTTCTCCCCGTGTCCGCATGAGTTTCCTCTGGGTTCTTGGTTTCCTCCCACAGTCCAAAAACATGGATCAAGTCAAATGAATTCTTTAAAATTGCCCCATATAGAGTGTGTCTGTGTGAGTGAGTGTGTGCCCAGCGATAGGTTGGCGCCCTGTCCTGGGTCTATCTGCCCAGCGCCCGAGACGTTCTCCCCTGGATGGGCATGGGGAACCCCACCGCGACCCTGACATAGGACAAAGCGGAAGATAATGAATGAATGAATGAATTATTATTATTATTATTATTATTACAAAATCTAATGCCATTGTTTACATTGTAATAAGGGCAACAGATCAGAACAGTAACTGTAATTATTTTGGTATTTTGTGGCACGAGTTCCAATAAAGTTCGAGTTATCGCTCGCTGATTTAAAACTCTGTAAACAATCATTATATCTACTTTACATCAAGCCAATATTTTATATTCATTCATTCATTATCTCCCGCTTTATCCTCTATTAGGGTCGTGGTGGGGTTCCCAATGCCCATCCAGGGGAGAACGTTTCGGGCGCTGGGCTAGCCAATCCATCGCTGGGCACACACTCACTCACACAGACACACTCTATATGGGGCAATTTTAAGAATTCAATTGACTTGATCCATGTTTTTGGACTGTGGGAGGAACCCGGAGAACCCGGAGGAAACTCACGCGGACACGGGGAGAACATGGAAACTCCACCCAGATGGGGATTCGAATAGGGAATCCCTAGCGCTAAGAGGAGAACGTGCTAAACCACTAAGCCACCGTGCCGCCGCACTTACATATAATTATTATTTTTTTCAAAGACGAACGAGGCTGTGTTTATTTAAAGGCTCACCTGTGAGCAGGATGTTCGGTCTCTTCATGATCTTCATTGCAAAAATGTTTTCCTGCCAAAAATAAAGCGCTGAACTGATGGTGTGCAGAACGTTGAGACGCTGAGAGCTGGATCACTGCGATCATCAGCCCCGCAACCAAAACACAAGCGTGCGTCTCAACGTGGGAGCGCTGCGGCCCTGATGATGCCTATAACCCGCGCCAACGGGGACGGCTGGCTCCCAAATCACACCTCACTCACTACGTAGTACACTATTTCAACTTTACTCGCTTATAAACTACTTATAAGTATTGCACTCTTTTCAGTCGACCTTTTAAAACCACTGTTTTAAATACGGAGGCACGGTGGCTAAGTGGTTTGGCATGTTCTCCTCTCAGCGCTAGGGATTCCCGGTTCGAATCCCCATCTGGGTGGAGTTTCCATGTTCTCCCCGTGTCTGCGTGGGTTTCCTCCGGGTTCTCCGGTTTCCTCCCACAGTCCAAAAACATGTCAAGTCAATTGAATTCTCCAAATTGCCCCATATAGAGTGTGTCTGTGTGAGTGAGTGTGTGTCCAGCGATGGATTGGCGCCCTGTCCTGGGTCTATCTGCCCAGCGCCCGAGACGTTCTCCCCTGGATGGGCATGGGGAACCCCACCGCGACCCTAATAGAGGATAAAGCGGGAGATAATGAATGAATGAATGAATTATTATTATTATTATTATTATTATTATTATTATTATTATTATTATTACAAAATCTAATGCCATTGTTTACATTGTAATAAAGGCAACAGATCAGAACAGTAACTGTAATTATTTTGGTATTTTGTGGCACGAGTTCCAATAAAGCTCGCTGATTTTAAACTCAAAAGTCAATTGAATTCTCCAAATTGCCCCATATAGAGTGTGTCTGTGTGAGTGAGTGTGTGCCCAGCGATGGATTGGCGTCCTGTCCTGGGTCTATCTGCCCAGCGCCCGAGACGTTCTCCCCTGGATGGGCATGGGTAACCCCCCCGCGACCCTAATAGAGGATAAAGCGGGAGATAATGAATGAATGAATGAATGAATGTATGTTTCCAGGTTACGTCACTGGCGCATACGAACATTTACGTCATTCGTTACACACTTTGTAAAGTGTAGAGATCAGTGAGCTGGATGCCGATTGGGACACGTCCCAGCGCGCGACCCGAACCAATCACAACCGAGGAGGCGTTGTTTGACCGAAACGCGTTCGTTAAAGGCTGGATCTCAAATCATACCATAAAACACTAGCTAAGGCTGCTAAAACTAGTGCACTGTAGAGATGACGCCGCATAACATGTAGTGTATAGAATGAGGAATTGGACGCCGTCCCGTCTGAACTCAGAGGCGGACCGTTCTGACTTTAAATGTCTACCTAACTGAAATTCATTAAACTGATGGCGTTTATGGAAATAGAACGTGTTTTGTCGTGTGTTTTTTTTTTTTGCCGTCGATAACGACTAAGGTAAGCTATTATGTCGTTGTACGTGTCCCGTGTGGATATAAAGTCTCTTTTTTTTTTGAGGCGATAACTTGTTTAGCTAGCCAGCATGCTAACGCTCAAGTTCAGTGTCGCGTTTAAATGCACAACATTTTTAAAAACGTTAATGATCTCTGCGGGTTTTTTCGGGACCATCGTCAATCTATATGTTCCACACGCGTTGGTCAGTGTTATTAGTTGTGTCCACTACAGACACACACACACAGACACACTGTATATGGGGCAATTTGGAGAATTCAATTGACTTGATCCATGTTTTTTGGACTGTGAGAGGAAACCGGAGAACCCGGAGGAAACCCACGCAGACACGGGGAGAACATGGAAACTCTATCCAGATGGGGATTCGAATCGGGATTAGCGTTTGTAGTTGTACATGCTGTAGTTCTGTTACTGACTCCATCTGTTGTTCTGCAGGTTGTTGTTTTTTTGGTTTTTTTTTTACTTTGTTTGTAATTTTCATGAGCATCAGTGGATCAGACATGAAGTGCAGGCACCTCAGTGACTCTGCTGCACTGAGAACTGAGGTGTAGAGCTCCACACGTCCATCTATATGGATTTCAGTGGAATTAATAAAATGAGCAATTAAGGTTTAGACACTTAGGAGATGTACCTAATAAAGTGGCCAGAAAACGAGGATTCAGGGTAAATTCCAGCTGGACAGCAGTCATCCAGCTGGACAGCAGTCATCCAGCACATGGACTGTTCACTTTACTGCCATCAGGCAGGAGGTACCGAAGCTTCCCGGCCAAAACGACGCGGTTTATGAACAGTTTTTACCCGCAAGCCATCAGGCTACTAAACAAAATGAACAGTTTAAAACTCCCACGCTCCTGCTTTTTACTAAGTCACTTTACACCATTCATTCATTCATTTATTCATTATCTCCCGCTTTATCCTCTATTAGGGTCGCGGTGGGGTTCCCCTTGCCCATCCAGGGGAGAACGTCTTGGGCGCTGGGCAGATAGACCCAGGACAGGGCGCCAATCCATCGCTGGGTACACGCTCACACACTCAAACACATTCTATATGGGGCAATTTAGAGAACTCAATTAACTTGATCCATGTTTTTGGACTGTGGGAGGAAACCGGAGAACCTGGAGGAAACCCACGCGGACACGGGGAGAACATGGAAACTCCACCCAGATGGGGATTCGAACCGGGAATCCCTAGTGCTGAGAGGACAACGTGCTTACCACTAAGCCACCGTGCCGCCCCACTTTACACCAGTCACTTTAAATTGTATATATATTTTGCATATGTAAATATTGTGCATTTCATTTTATGTTCTATGTAGAGTTATATCCTGATGCCTCGCCTCAAGAATTTCTAAGAATTTCTATGTGCACATGTACCAACATGGAGCACAAATGACAAATAAACTTGAAATCTCTTCCCTGAATGGGCATGCGGGCCACAACATAAGTGGAGGATTAAGCGGGAGAGAATGAATGAATGAATGAGTAATTAGACATCCACCAGATACCTCAGCGAATAAGGCTTTATTTAAAATGCTTATTGCGCCCTCATTTAATAAGAAGTGAACAAGGCGGCTTTACACAACAGGACCCGAAACATTTTGATGAACGTTTTGATCTGCTTTCCTTTACAGAGCTCCACTGAATAATGCAGCTGTGAATGGGAAGAGCTGATAATGTCAAAACTGTCTCTCGGAGGAAAGGCGTCCTCTAGTAAAGTAAGTAAACGATTAAGATTTATAGGTTCATAACAAGGTTTAAAACATAATTCCAAAAGGTTCCTTCTCCCCAGTACAACCTCATAATTCTTTGCTGTGGCCCTTAGCTGAGCAGCTGGGTGCAACCGTCCTTCGGGGATCTTTTAGGAGGCTCTGGTTTAAGCAGCCTTTCATCCACCAAGAGAGCACTTTCAGAAGAAGGCAAATCTAAAGCACAGCCCTCTAGCACAGATGTGGGTGGTAAGAAAATCAGAAAGAGAAAGGGAGACCTTTCCACATGCAAGTTTGAAGTCTTTTCTAGCAGAAGAGGGTCACAGGAGAATCAGGATGAACCCTGGGTGGATGTTTATGCTCCTCACTCGCAGGTATGAATGTCGTAGGAATCTTTGTGACTGTAAAGGGCAGAATAATAAAAGTGTCGTGTCAGGTCATGAAATGTGCTTTTTTTTTTTTTGTATGTATCTTTGTGTGTTTTGTTATGTAACTCAGAGCGAGATCGCAGTCCACAAGAAGAAAGTGGAGGAGGTCGAGAGCTGGCTGAGAAATCATTTAGAGTGCAAGGCTGCCAACAAGGTGACTGTGATTTGTAATTCACTGGGAATTTGGACTTTGTGTAGCAGTTTAAACACAACTCTTAAGAACCCTCCGAGATTTTGCGAGGTTAGCTGTGTCTCATGACTGAGACATCACACCTCAAGTCATAGATTCATGTGTGATGGAGGAACATAAGATGGCTGCTGCCCTCTCTGTACAGCTTTATTTTGATCTGTAAACTTTTTAACCTTTTAAAAATGTGTACAGTGTTTGTGTGTGTTGTGAAAAAGTTTTTTTTTTTTTTTTTTAATTTAAAGAATTGCAAGGTTCAGCTTCACAACTCAGGCGGCACGGTGGCTTAGTGGTTAGCACGTTCTCCTCTCAGCGTTAGGGATTCCCGGTTCGATTTCCCCATCTGGTTGGAGTTTCCATGTTCTCCCCGTGTCCGCGTGGGTTTCCTCCGGGTTCTCCGGTTTCCTCCCACAGTCCAAAAACATGGATCGGGTCAATTGAATTCTCCAAATTGCCCCATAGTAGGGTCTAGAGTGTGTCTGTGTGAGTGAGTGTGTGCCCAGCGATGGATTGGCGCCCTGTCCTGGGTCTATCTGCCCAGTGTGTCTGTGTGAGTGAGTGTGTGCCCAGCGATGGATTGGCGCCCTGTCCTGGGTGTATCTGCCCAACGCCCGAAACGTTCTCCCCTGGATGGGCATGGGGAACCCACCGTGACCCTAATAGAGGATAAAGCGGGAGATAATTAATGAATGAATGAGCTTGACAACTCATCGATTTCTCCACAGGGTGGCGCTGTTCTCTTATTAACGGGGCCGTCTGGCTGTGGAAAAACAGCCACTATTAAAGTCCTGGCTAAAGATGTGGGTTTCCAGATTCAGGAGTGGGTCAACCCCACAGCGTCGGAATTCAGAACTGACGATTCCTTCAGGCAGAACTTTGATCCAGGTCTTAAAGATTCATGATTCACCTTCTTTACATCTGCATGTCGAGATGTTCATTCATCTGTTTACATTTGTAGTGCTTTAAAGTAGTTTAGCTAATTGCAATCTTTATTTTTAATCACTGTAATCAGACTGTTTAATCTGAGTTAACTGTAGTGATGCGTCTAATCTGTCCATATCCCTCTCATGCAGAACACACACATAACTTATTGTTCATTATATTGAAATTGCACAAACTGCTGAAAAGCCATAACACTTGTAATAATTAAATAAAAATCAGCTTTATGTTCATGTAAGTAACATGCACTTTTGCTTAATTCTTTTTTTCTTTTAGATTCCAGGTTCAATAGTTTTAAAAGCAGCTCACAGTCAGGAGCTTTTCAGGATTTCATACTGCGAGCCAACAAATACAACCAGCTTCAAATGAGTGGAGCAGATCAGAGTCAAGCCCGGAGGATCATTCTCATCGAGGTACGTCACCGAGAAGAACATGTGATTCAGCTCCTGTTGAATTTTAATAAAAATGGGTTTTAATCATTATTAAAGGTGACTTTTCTGTTCGGGGTTTGTAGGATTTTCCGAACCAGTTTTACAGACAGCCAGGAAGCCTGCATGAGATACTGCGGTGAGTCCTCTATGACAGTGTAACATCACTGCAGACTTACGATGGAGCCACACAGGAAACATGGTTGTTTTCTTGCAGGCACTTTGTAAGGACAGGACGGTGTCCTCTGGTCTTCATCGTGTCCGACAGCCTGAGCGGAGATACCAGTTCCAGATTGTTGTTCCCCAAAGAGATTCAGGAGGAACTGAGCATCCACAACATCAGGTGAGCTTTGAGGCTTGTTATATTTAAAGGTCTTAAGTCATTGCTCCTCTAGTGGTTGTTTAGTAAACAACAGCGTGACACAAACTGCATGTTAAAATTTTAAAAAAGTATCATGACTTTTCGTCAAAACAGACGTTCAGCAGGGTTAAGGGTCTAGATCAAGGGCCAATTTTTCGGATTGATGGCCCAACGTACTGATCGATTCTGCCAAATCTGCATTGATTAAAATTTCTGTACTGTATCTTTAATTATGTTTCATGTTTATTAAAAGCATCTTTTTGGCTGCATTTTCAGTTTTAACCCTGTAGCTCATACCAGTCTGATGAAAGTTCTGAGTCGAATCGCAGCCACTGAAGCGAGCAAGGTAATGACGGATGCTCATTCACAGGCTCCTTCAGAAGCACAAATGTGACGATTTTCAGTCGAAATGCTCAGATTGTATATCGTATTTTCAGAGTGCCGGTAGAATCCGTGTGCCTGATAAGGAGGTGCTGGAGCAGCTGTGCACAGGGAGCTCTGGAGACGTCCGCAGTGCCATCAACAACCTGCAGTTCACCTCCTTTACTGGTGCGGTGTGAATCCTTCTTTATACACATTCATTATTTCCTTTTAATAAGTGACTTGAACAGTGATTATGACTTAATTTTCAGATTCGTCTCTTGAAAAGACCTGGGTCTCTAAGAAAAATAAATCTGCAGCTCCTGCAACCAAAACCTGTGGTAGACCCAAAGGCAGAAGTCGAACAGTTAAATCCACAGACGCACTGCAGGAAAATCCGACTATCGGTGGAAAAGACGCCTCCCTGTTTCTGTTCAGGGCTCTGGGAAAGATCCTCTACTGCAAGCGTTAGTTCTCTATTTAGTTCTCTACTCTGGAGAATTTCCATATTTTATGAATTCAGAACATTGTGACCTATTTAAAGAATGTGGTTCTGATTTTAGGTGAAGGTTACACAGCCTCTGAAGTTCCAAAACTGCCGGCTCACCTATCTGAACACCAGAGAGATAAACTGCTCGTGGACCCCGAGGTAAATAAAAACTATTTATTAAAATATCTTCAGGGGCGGCGCGGTGGCTTAGTGGTTTAGCACGTTCGCCTCTCAGCGCTAGGGCTTCCCGGTTCGAATCCCCATCTGGGTGGAGTTTCCATGTTCTCCCCATGTCCGCGTGGGTTTCCTCCGGGTTCTCCGGTTTCCTCCCACAGTCCAAAAACATGGATCAAGTCAATTGAATTCTCCAAATTGCCCCATATAGAGTGTGTCTGTGTGAGTGAGTGTGTGCCCAGCGATGGATTGGCGCCCTGTCCTGGGTCTATCTGCCCAGCGCCCGAAACGTTCTCCCCTGGATGGGCATGGGGAACCCCACCGCGACCCTAATAGAGGATAAAAGCGGGAGATAATGAATGAAAATATCTTCAGAACCTGGCATGTGTTCTTCTGTACATCACTAAATTATGAGGGAGTTTTAGAGTCATAAATGTAATACTGCAACATATAAGTAAACACTACACATCTGTTGGACTTCAATACACTAGAACAAATGACTGTGGAGGTCGCATCACTGTGTGGTTTGATGTCTTTAAAACCGATGATATGATGTCAGGGGTCTGTTAAGAACTCGTGAAACAAAATATACTGTAATCAAATGTAAGCTGGGTTTCTTTGAATAAAATGAATAGTGCTGATATTTCTAGGTTTGAATTTCTTTCTTTCAGCTCGTGATTGAACGTTCTCACATGTCGTCAGAGTTCTTCAATCTCTACCTGCACCAGAACTACCTGGACTTTTTCTCAGAGGTGGAAGACGTGGCTCGGGCCAGCGAGTACCTCTCCGATGCCGACTTTCTGACTGCAGACTGGAGTGTAAGTCCAGATCTGATAAATATTTTGTTGAAAATTTTTTTGAAAGTTTGTTACATCTGTAAGACAAACAAAAGTTATTCTGGAATAAATGCAGTTTATATATCAATAATTTAAACACCCCAAGTATTAAATAGGATTAATCTTGAAAATGGCCGAGTTTAAATATCTGGAGCTTAAAGACCATTTTCCTGACACGAGGTTTTTTAAAAATGGTACAGTTTAGCGTCTCTTCAAAAGGAAATACACTCAAGTATACAAACTAAAAATGTTTGTTACCCCACTGCGTTTGCATTAATATGATTTCTTGTTTTGTTTTCTCTTAATTCTGCTTGCTGTACAGTCCAGGTCCACCATGTTGTGCTACGGATCGTCAGTAGCCACTCGAGGGCTCATCCACTGTAACACTGCTCGCGCCCGAGCAGAATGCCAGACTTCAGTGGGCTTCAAACCCCTGCACAAACCCCACTGGCTTCACATTAACAAGACGGTAATCTTCCTCAAACTGCTAAATTTACTCTTTATTTATGTGATCGGCTGATTCCTCTTTTTCATCAAGCCATGTTTTTGATTTCTGGTTCTAGTATCGTGCAAACTATCAAGCGGCTCAGTCCCTTTTCATCAGCTTCTGTCTGACACCCGTCAGCCTCGTCACAGAGTTGGTGCCATATTTGGCGAAGCTCAGCAACCCCATGAGGAATCAAGGTGATTCCCTTAACATCAATTCACATGTTTATTGTGTTTCTAAAGCACAATTAATATATTCTCTTATAACCTTCACCTTTTAGCTCAAATAACCTTCATCCAAGACGTCGGCCATCTCTCGCGCCGGAGGTTTCCTACCAGGTGTGTATTCAGGATATGTAATGTTCTCATTCCCACTCTCCATTTACATCAGATAGAACAGATGAGATCTGTTCAGGTTAAAGGGCCTGATGGATTAAGGGACTTCTTCCTATTAGGGATTTTGTGTTGTTACAGAGATGGTTTTTAATCTTAAGTGGAGTATTAACAGATATTATGATGTGAAATGGGTGCAGCATTTCCTCTTAACCCATCTCCCACCATTCCAGGTTAAAACTCGAAACACTGAATGATAAAGATCCTGCTGGACTGGATTTAGACAGTGAGAATGAAGACACGGGAACCCAAAACACTCATCATGGCTCGCAGGCCCCCCTCGCAGGTGACACCACAACCAACCCGACCCTCCCAAACAGTCAGGATACAGGGGGCGACCTTCCAGCCAGCCAGCCGCAGCCAGCCTCGGCTGGAGCTTTACTGGAAGAGGGGGACCTTTTGATTGAGGAGTTTGATAGTGATTAAGCAGTCACAAACATCGCTGCCTTAAGAGACCCATTCTGACCCGCTTTTGAATCAAGGGACTTTTTCTTTTGGTTTTTAGAATGTGAATAATTAGTTAATAATTTATTTGGTTTAACACTCACAGACCAGCCTTCGGTGTTGTGTCTGGTTATGTGTGTTCATGTTACAGTGTCTCATGGCCTCTCTGGGACCTGTTTCAAACCCGTTGAGGGAGTTTGTGTTGTACTTTTGATGTCCACTGTATGTTATTTTTGTAATATTGATACCGTCAGTATGTGCCTCAGCAGGCAATAAATGTTAATTTTGCAGTGTTGTCCTTTTTTTTATTTATATATATATATAGAGAGAGAGAGAGAGAGGATTTGGGTATAAATTTTGCACTTTACATGTACACAGTATTGGTTATTTAACAGACCGTAATGTTTATAATTATTAATACACACACAGCTAGCTAATATTTTGTGACTTTTTTTTTTACACTTGATTGTATCCTGACTTTCTGCAAGATCTAGGGTTCCATCCTTTTAGCCATACCTTTAAAGACCTAGATCTGTATACTTGGGCTAGCCCCCCCCCCCCCCCCCCCCACCTTACCCCAATGATTCTCAAAGTTAAAAGCATAGTCCAAAAACACTCTGTCCAAAAACATGGATCAAGTCAATTGAATTCTCCAAATTGCCCCATATAGAGTGTGTCTGTGTGAGTGAGTGTGTGTCCAGCGATGGATTGGCGCCCTGTCCTGGGTCTGTCTGCCCAGGGCCGAGACGTTCTCCCCTGGATGGGCATGGGGAACCCCAAGCGGAAGATAATGAATGAATGAATAATAATATATATATATATATATATATATATATATATATATATATATATATATATATATATATATATATATCACCAACCCAGTGACTGTTATATATATATATATATAGTTACCACAAAATGTCGCGATTTCCAAAAATTTTTTTGTTCAAATATTTTTTCTTAAAACTGATTAAATGGGGTTTGTTTTGTTGAAAGTGTATTGTGTATTAAAATCCAGACTGCTGCATGCTGGATTAAATGCTAAATGAACAGTTTTACAAAATATGTCACTTTTAACCTTTAAAATCCATAACGGATGTATTCTTCCAACCCAGTGACTGTTCTAGATATTTATTGGTGTAAGTTGTTTTAAAGTGACCGTAAAAGCGCTAAATAACTGGTTTAAACTGGATTTTTAAGGAACCGGTTGCTTTTCGGATGCGGATTCGAGCCGCCCCGCTGTGAGCGCGGTTACGGCGGCGGGACACACCTGCTGCCCGGAGTCCCGCGTTTTAAACGCGTTTAGCACTTTAGAACTTCAAGACGAGTCCAGGAGCTGTGCGCTCAGTCGGATTATGTCTGATGCTCAGTTCTTTTGGTTCGTTTGTCTTCGTCTGATGTAGCGTCCGTTCTGCGGGTTCTGCCGTCAGGTGAGTGAAGCTCTGGCTGCCTACGTGGAAGAACCGTGTTGTTACGAAGCTTTAGGTTCTTTATATGTGTTTTAAAAGTTAATCACTTTTAACATACATTAAGTGTCAGGTAATCTAACAGACACCTGGTGAATATCGTACAGCTGATGTTTTTATATTTAATTTTGCTTTAAATAACGTCTTAAAACACGACAGGTGTATGTGAGCATTAACGTTTCTTACATCCCACCATGGCTGTTAAACCACTAAACATCTCCTGGACTGTCCAAAAGCTCTGAAGGCTTTAAAATAGTCACATCAGTTTAATCTAATGTTTATAAATCAACAGTCAGCGTCTTCATTACAAGTCTTGTGAGCACCGGGATAGGCCCCCAGCATCCTTCTCACCTGCCCCACACGATCTAAATTAGGATAAACAGCTTGTAAAATGTATAAATACGCGTTTAAACATTAAAAACTAATTATTGAGCTTTACAGATACCAAATAAATTAATAATAATAGGTTTTCTTTGGTGGTCAGGGTCTTAAGTGCACTAATGTAAAGCGATAAATAAAGAAATAAACATGGAGTGTTTAATGTGGTTCAATTTCATTGCATCTTCTTGTTTCCTGAAGTTTATCTGGAAAGATGCAGGGAAGTCACGAGCAGATGAGCCTCACAGATCCACCCTCAGAAGATGACATGGTCGAGGGAGATCTGGGGGATGGCATGGGGGCACGCTCTGTAAAGCACCTCAATAATGGGCATCGAGTGCGGCTGAGGAGCAAAGACAGCTTTGGTGAAGTGCCCCTTCAGATGAGGCCCTCCAAACGGGGCAGTGAGGGGAGTGGGGCATCCTTCTCCTGGACGTCATGCAGTGCGATGTATTCTGCTTTCCGAAATGACTTGGAGGCAGAGAGCGTGTCACAGTGGAGGAGGAGATACTCAGGTATGTGAAAAACCTATATTACCAGAAATATATAGAGGGCACGGTAGTTCAGTGGTTAGGGCGTTGGGCTATCAATCTGAAGGTTGGGGGTTCAAATCCCAGGTCCACTGAAGTTACCAATGTGGGTCCTCGAGCAAGACCCTTAACCCTCATTGCTCCAGGGATGTTGTGATGAACCCTGTGCTCACCTTGTAAGTCGCTTTGGATAAAAGAGTCCAATAAATGACCAAATGTAAATATTGGAATTTGAATGTGAATTTCCTATATAACAAAGTATTAATCTTACTTGGATTCTAACATATTAACACACACACACACACAAATACAAAGTAAAGTAAAGTGTTTGTGCTGCTGGTTCCTCCACATCTGGCCCAGTTCCACATGTGGCTCCCTGAGATCATTTTTGTCAAGCTCTAATATCCGGCAAAACAATGAGTGTAGTTCAGGATTAGTTATTGTTTGTGGAAGGTGGAGTTCTCAGTTTAAATCAGGTGTCTGATTACAAATTCGTCAGGAAGACGTCGGCGGTCAAAGTATTTAAAGTAAATATTGAGTTGTGGGGAGAGGCTTTGAAAAGAAGGAACTGCTCAAAAAACTAGTTTAGTAAAGGTATGGGTTTTTTTTTTTTGTTTTTTTTACTTTGGTCTAACTGCACAAGTTAATTAAACAGTGGTTGATTTAAATTATGAAAAAATTCAAAGAGGTTTGTTTTTTTTGTTGGTCTGAAGTGATATTTGTTTTTGATGAACACTTAATTACTTTCAGTATTAAAAACAATAGCCGATGGTTTTGTGTAATATGAGTATTTCTTGATCTACGTTAGTTATCTATATGTTGATGTTTACAGACATCAGTCCTGGTGAGTCCAATGAAGCATTACATAGGAGACTGCAGGAAGTCACAGAGGTAACAAAGTTCACGTGTTCTTAATCACACTTTTCTTTTTTAACTTTTCATTCTTTTAATAGCAAACCACAATTTAAAGTTTAATCCAGAGCAACTCAAGCGGGTGAGTGTGAAGGTTCCTATCTCAAGCTGCTGATAAATGGAGCCTTGACTGGAACTTGTTCTGGTTAGCAGAGGTTTTTTTTTAAGTTCTCTGCTCTCAGTGCTTTGTTTTTCTATTCAAACTTCCTGAACATGAACATTATCTTAAAGCTGCAGTGTACGGTCACGAAAGTCTTTTAAACAGTCTTTTTTTTTTTTTTTTTTTTTTTTTTTTTTTTTGTCCTGTTAGGAAGTTGAGCTGCTACGAACAGAGCTGGAAGTCACTCATCGACACCTAGAGGGAAAACATGAGGCTTTGAGGATTTTGCAAGGCCAAGTAAGTGTAATAAATCGTTCTGCATCATTAAAATCCATTGTAATGAAAAAAGTAGTAATACTTTGTTAATATTTTATCCATTTCAGGCGATTTTAGATAAAGCAACCAGTCACACAAAGATCCTGCTGCAGAAAAGCGAGGAACGAACCAAAGCACTGGAAAAGGTGCTTCACCCACAGTTCATTTTTTATTGTACATTAAGTTTGTTCAAAGTGAGTTCAAAGTGTCTGGGATTCTTTTTAATACGGAGCCAAATGCACAATGGAACATTTAGAAACCCTGGATTTCTTTAAGTCATATCCTAAAGAGATTTCGGTTGAGGCGGCACGGTGGCTTAGTGGTTTAGCACGTTCTCCTCTCAGCACTAGGGATTCCCAGTTCGAATACCCATCTGGTTGGAGTTTCCATGTTCTCCCCGTATCCACGTGGGTTTCCTCCGGGTTCTCCGGTTTCCTCCCACAGTCCAAGAACATGGATCAAGTCAATTGAGTTCTCCAAATTGCCCCTATAGAGTGTGTATGTGTGAGTGAGTGTGTGCCCAGTGATAGATTGGCGCCCTGTCCTGGGTCTATCTGCCCAGCGCCCGAAACGTTCTCCCCTGGATGGGAATGGGGAACCCCCCCCCCGCGACCCTAATATATAGGATAAAGCAGAAGATAATGAATGAATGGATAGATTTCGGTTGATTGATTTATTAGAATGGATTGTCTCAAAGCAGCTTTTCAAGCGAGCATGATCTCTATTCTTCTTTTTTTAAAAGGATGAATAAACATAAGGAAATGTAAATGTTTTCTTTTATTGCCTCTTGCAGGAGGTGAATGCTTTGCAGTGGGAGATCACCTTTAACCAGGTGCAGTTTAAGAACGTGGAACATGAGTGGGAGCTGAAATATGAGAGGTTAGAGTTTACAAATCGTGTGAATAAAGGGCTAAACCTTTTGAGTATCAGGAACTGAGGCTGTTTATAAGCAACACTACGTTTTCTCTTTCTATCAGAGTCTCTTCTGAGAACAAGGTGTTGAGCAAATCTCTTGATGAGAGACTGCAGCAGTTACAGGAGCTGCGCAGAGAAAACGCATGTATGTTGTATTTGTACATATTAGGTGTAGATCAATCTCAGTGCTGCCTTTGTTTCAACATCAGAAGTGAACTTTAGTTCATGGCAGGAATAGATTTTTTGCACACCCCGTGAACTGGGGCATACAGCAGGGTTTGATAGTAGGACCACTTTCCCTCCAGTGTGCTCATGAACTATCTGACTACAGGTCCATTGACTGACTTCTGAATATTATAGTGTAATGTATGAGTGTATTATAAAACTAATAGACCAAGATAACCAGTTAAAGAAGAATAAAACATAGAAAGCAGATAAATGATATCAGTGCAGACACAAAGCTTCATGAGATAAGGTTGCCCTGTTTGAGGGTCACACTGTGTCCCTGTTTTTTTTAATCAGCTTTTTGTCTCCATGTGTCTGCATCAGCTTTAAGTCAGCAAAGTCTGGAGCTCCTGGGATTACTGAAGGCTCAGGAAAGAAGAGACTTTCAGAGAACTCAACCACCCGCCAGCCGAGGAACTGAGGGATCTGCCCTGGAGGTAACCTGGAGGGGTGTAAAAAAAAAAAACATTCATTCATTATCTTCCGCTTTATCCTCTATTAGGGTCGCGGTGGGGTTCCCCATGCCCATCCAGGGGAGAACGTCTCGGGCGCTGGGCAGATAGCCCCAGGACAGGGCGCCAATCTATCGCTGGGCACACACTCACTCACACAAACACACTCTATATGGGGCAATTTGGAGAACTCAATTGACTCGATCCATGTTTTTGGACTGTGGGAGGAAACCGGAGAACCCGGAGGAAACCCACGCGGACACGGGGAGAACATGGAAACTCCACCCAGATGGAGATTTGAACCGGGAATCCCTAGTGCTGAGAGGAGAACGTGCTAAACCACTAAGCCACCATGTCGCCCACCCCAGATATAAGATGGATAAATGTTGAGATGTAAATGACCTGATGGCTGTGATTGTTTGGATGGATGCATAATAACTGTGTATAGTGACAGATGGATGAGTAGCTGGACGTATAGATGGACAGATGTAATTATGGTGACGTTTATTACAGCTGGCCGTGTACGGAGCATGTCAGTGTAGCTTCATGGGTGGAGAGCCGCCATGTCCGTGTGCAAAAAGTGCGGCCGCGAGTCGCAGACAAGTTCTTCTCCTTAAACAAGAGGTATGATCTGCACCCCTGCACTGGACCCTCACAATCAGCAGCTCACCGGACGCCTGTTTCAGATAAACGTGCGTTTTGTGTTTGGATAGCTGGAGCTGCAGAGGAGGAGGAAGGACGAGGCGTATGTGATGATGGACGCATTCCGAATCGCGTTCGAGCAGCAGCTGAGGCGAGGAAGTGAGAAAGTGCTGAAGCTGACCGAAAGCGATGGTGTTGCGCTGCAAGGTTCACCACCTGAAAGAGGTGCAGTAACTAATTCACCAGAAGGTTGTGATGTTAAAGAACTGGTTACTGAAGTCCCTAAAATTCATTCATTCATTCATTATCTCCCGCTTTATCCTCTATTAGGGTCGCGGGGGGGGGGGTTCCCCATGCCCATCCAGGGGAGAACGTTTCGGGCGCTGGGCAGATAGACCCAGGACAGGGCGCCAATCCATCGCTGGGCACACACTCACTCACACAGACATACTCTACAGTATAGGGGCATTTTGGAGAACTCAATTGACTTGATCCATGTTTTTGGACTGTGGGAGGAAACCGGAGAACCCGGAGGAAACCCACGCAGACACGGGGAGAACATGGAAACTCCACCCAGATGGGGATTCGAACCGGGAATCCCTAGTGCTGAGAGGCGAACGTGCTAAACCACTAAGCCACCGTGCCGCCCCGTCCCTAAAATTAATAAGAACAAAAACGTATGATCCATGTGTGAGAGATTAATGAGATGGATTTAATGAGAGAATGAAGGAACACACTGTGTATATTAAACTCTATTAGCCTTGTTTTTTTTTTTTTGCTGTGATCTCAGTTTTAACTGTGACGCGCTTCGTCCTCGGGTTTAGGGATGACGGGAGCTGCTGGCATGACTCAGAAGCTCAGAAGATTTCTGCCGTCTGTCAGAGATGGAAAGGCCTCGAGCGATCCGAAGGAAACCCTTCAGCGGCTGCTTGATCTGGTGTGTACCCCGCTCTACTCCTCACCCGACTGATTACTGATTACTGATTAACTGATTAACTGATTAACTGACGGAGGTGTGAAAGACGTGTATCTTTACTGTTTCTTCCTAAAAACAATTCATATCGTGAAGCAAAGGACAGAAAACAACAATATAAAAAAAACAACAAACACTTTTTTCCCACTAACTCAGCAGCAGGGTTCTGTTCCCTCAAACCTTTCATCCATCCATTATCTTCCTCTTTATCCTCTATTAAGGTCGCGAGGGGGGGGGGTTCCCCATGCCCATCCAGGGGAGAACGTTTCGGGCGCTGGGCAGATACACCCAGGACAGGACGCCAATCTATCGCTGGGCACACACTCACTCACACAGACACACTCTACATGGGGCAATTTGGAGAACACAATTGACTTGAGGCGGCACGGTGGCTTAGTGGTTTAGCATGTTCGCCTCTCAGCACTAGGGATTCCCGGTTCGAATCCCCATCTGGGTGGAGTTTCCATGTTCTCCCCGTGTCCGCGTGGGTTTCCTCCGGGTTCTCCGGTTTCCTCCCACAGTCCAAAAACATAGATCAAGTCAATTGAATTCTCAAAATTGCCCCATATACAGTGTGTCTGTGTGAGTGAGTGTGTGCCCAGCGATGGATTGGCGTCCTGTCCTGGGTGTATCTGCCCACCGCCCGAGATGTTCTCCCCTGGATGGGCATGGGGAACCCCACCGCGACCCTAATAGAGGATAAAGCGGGAGATAATGAATGAATGAATCAATCAATTGACTCGATCCATGTTTTTGGACTGTGGGAGGAAACTGGAGAACCCGGAGGAAACCCACGCGGACACGAGGAGAACATGGAAACTCCACCCAGATGGGGATTCGAACCGGGAATCCCAAGTGCTAAGAGGAGAACATGCTTAACCACTAAGCCACCGTGCCGCTGATGAGCTGTAATGTTTATCTTGAGAACCTCGGTTTCAGCTGAGTGATAGAGAGGAGGCTCTGGCTCATCAGAGGAAGGTGAGCCACATGCTGGCCCGGAGCACGGAGGAGCTGCAGCGGCGTCTTCAGGAACAGCTCACGGAACCAGAGATGATCTTAACCCGACGCAAATCCAAGCCCGATACCTGTAAAGAGTCGGCATTGAGAGGTGACGAGTGCTCAGAGAACTGCAAACCTAAAGATCCTCCACGTTCCGGATCTGAGCCGGATTTGAAGGCCGGTGTGAATGAGGACGAGCTGGAGATGACAGCAGAACTTCAACGGGAGACCGAGGCTTAAAACGTCTGGTGACGGGACTGATGTTAAATACACAGAGTTCTCTGCCATGAACACCGGAGAACAAACGAACGAATAAGACTTTAAATCCATCATATTTAGTTTAATCAGAAACTTCCTTCAAATGTATGAACCTGACGTTTTTAAAGCACTTTTAAATTCCGATACGTATTTTATCACTTTTTGTACGTATCGGATTTTAGTTTGATGAATTAAATATTATTAAATTCATAAACTCCTGATCATTTAATAATTTAAATCATGTTCTTTGCGTCGTTGATAAAACTTTAAAGCTTTTGAACATCGCTCGCTGCACAGTGGCGGCATCTTCTGGCGAAAACATGTAATGCAGCACTTTTTCCAGATTCTGATACTGCTATTCTCCCAAATAATAATTAAAACAAGTTTTAAATAAGTTTGCTAAAAATGTCAAACGAAAGCAGACACGGCTCCATTACTGATTACTTTTTGCAAGAATTAGATTTAAAAAGTTTAAACTGTGAAACTATTATTGAACTTATTGTTATATAGTGGGCATGAAAGCTTAGTGCGTAAGGCGTTAGATTCAAGATTCAAGAACATTTTATTATCATTAATATCACATGTGGTACATGAGATAAGAACGAAATTATGGGTTACGGACCCCGATTACCCTGTTATTTTAAAGTTATCATTTAAAATTTTAAAGAAGAAAATGAGAATTTTTTTAAATACAAAAATACAGTATATACCTTTATTCAATCATTCATCATCTCCCGCTTTATCCTCTATTAGGGTCGCGGTGGGGTTCCCCATGCCCATCCAGGGGAGAACGTTTCGGGCGCTGGACAGATACACCCAGGACAGGGTGCCAATCCATCGCTGGGCACACACTCACTCACACAGACACACTCTATATGGGGCAATTTTGAGAATTCAATTGACTTGATCCATGTTTTTGGACTGTGGGAGGAACCCGGAGGAAACCCACATAGACACGGGGAGAACATGGAAACTCCACCCAGATGGGGATTCGAACCGGGAATCCCTAGCGCTGAGAGGAGAACATGCCAACCACTAAGCCACCGTGCCGCCAATACAGTATATAGGTATGTGAAATATACTAATATACAACTATGAATATATATATATATATATATATATAGTTGTATATTAGTATATTTCACAAATCTATATTTTTAAAACACTATTTTTGTATTAAATTTTTTTTTAATTATTATTCTCATTTTCTTAAGATATTAATCTGAAGGTTGTGGTTTCAAACATTCTGTTTGCAAACATATTTAAATAAAGTGCCATAAACGACTAAACGACATGTCAGTACCGCTTTAACGGGATTATTTCGGTTTTTAACATAGTTAGTAACATTATATAATG
This sequence comes from Corydoras sp. C115, assembly GCA_019802505.1. Classification (NCBI taxonomy): domain Eukaryota; kingdom Metazoa; phylum Chordata; class Actinopteri; order Siluriformes; family Callichthyidae; genus Corydoras; species Corydoras sp. C115. The sequence goes on along the minus strand of JAFMOC010000215.1, from coordinate 12,584 downwards.
ACTAACTTAATATAAACTATAATTAAAATAAATAATATAATTAAAATAGCTTTTAAGCAGCTAAATAGAACTAAACGTACTTTTCTGAAGTCTCTAAATACCCGCATGTCAAAAAATAAACACTAAAAAAGTCGTTACAGCGCGAAATACTGCGTTGTAGTCGCACAGACTACAATTCCCAGCATGCAATATGACCGGATTCCCGCGCTCTAATACTGTCCGTGTGGAAACATCCATTTGTTGTTCTTTTGCTGGTGTTTATGGGTTTAAAGAAGCTTCCGTTTCGTTCGTGTATTCTGTCTTTAATCTTTATCGCTGTTTTAACATGGAGCATTAACCTCATGAGGATTGATTCCTCGCCCGCAGTTACAGGTTGGTTGATTATTTCTAACCTTTATTTCGTTTTTTAAGTGTTTTCTATGTTTGGGCTGTAACCCAAATCACTTCCCGTTTATGAAGTAGTGCACTACACAGAGTGCGCTTTTGTTTTTCAGGATCAAAGCTTTAATAATCTACTTTATTCATTCATCCATTATCTTCTGCTTTATCCTCTTTTAGGGTCGCGGGGGAAGGGGGGGGTTCCCCATGCCCATCCAAGGGAGAACGTTTCGAACGCTAGGCAGATACACGCAGGACAGTGGGGCAATCTATCACTGGGCACACACTCTATATGGGGCAATTTGGAGAATTCAATTGACTTGATCCATGTTTTTGGACTGTGGGAGGAAACCGGAGAACCCGGAGGAAACCCACGAAGACATGGGGAGAACGTGAAAACTCCACCCAGATGGGGATTCGAACCGTGAATCCCCAGCGCTGAGAGGAGAACATGCTAAAGCACTAAGCCACCGTGCTGCCCAGAACACAAACACGGTAAGAAAGAAATGAAGGACAGAGAAGCAAAATAAAGACATTTAAACATTTTTTTAAAAATAAAAACAAAGACAAAAATAAATGATGAACAAATGATTAAAAATCAATAACAATAGAATGAAACAATCATCTCAGCTACTTTATTGTTGTTGTTTTTTTAACAGAAGCAGAATCGATGAGCGAGCAAAGTGTAAAGGACGCTGTGAATAAAAGTGAAGCTCCGCTGAGAGACGCCGCTGACGTTCAGTGGGTTCATGCAGCAAACAGCAAGACGAAGATTAATGAAGCTCTGCAGGGTGAGAGGAGAGGAGAGGACAGGAGAGAAAAGAACAAAAGAAAGTTTACTGTTCACACGAAAAGGTTCTGCTTTAAGAACCTGTTTATTCTCCAGACTGCAGGATGCACAGAGTTCCTGCTTCTGATTTCAGTTCTGCAAAATACTTTTAGTTGTTAAATTAATAAACAGCTGAATAAACACAAAAACACGTTTTAAAAACTGAGAACGCAAACATCCATCCATTATCTTCCGCTTTATCCTCTATTTGGGTCGCGGTTGGGTTCCCCATGCCCATCCAGGGGAGAACGTCTCGGGCGCTGGGCAGATACACCCAGGACAGGACGCCAATCCATCGCTGGGCACACACTCACTCACACAGACACACTCTATATGGGGCAATTTGGAGAACTCAATTGACTCGATCCATGTTTTTGGACTGTGGGAGGAAACCGGAGAACCCGGAGTAAACCCACACGGACACGGGGAGAACATGGAAACTCCACCCAGATGGGGATTCGAACCGGGAATCCCTAGTGCTGAGAGGAGAACATGCTAAAGCACTAAGCCACCGTGCCGCCCAGAACACAAACACAGTAAGAAAGAAATGAAGACAGAGAAGCAAAAAAAAATCATTCAAACATTTTTTTAAAAAATAAAAACAAAGACAAAAATTATTGATGAACAAATGATTAAAAATCAATAACAATAGAATAAAGAAACAAATGTAAAAAAAAAAATTATGTACTAAAGAAATGATAAAATTAAACATAAAAGTGAAATGGCAGTAAAGGGAGCAGTAGCTCAGTGGTCAGGGTGTTGGGCTATCAATCTGAAGGTTGGGGGTTCAAATCCCAGGTCCACTGAAGTTACCAGTGTGGGTCCTTGAGCAAGACCCTTAACCCTCATTGCTCCAGGGGGCGCTGTGATTAACCCTGTGCTCACCTTGTAAGTCGCTTTGGATAAAAGCGTCCAATAATTGACAAAATGTAAAGGGAACAGGAATGTAAAGAATAAGGATTTTGGATCTGAGCTGTACCCCTTACTGCTGTGTGTGGAAGGTGGTGCACAGATGATAGAAGCCGACGTGCTTCTGAGAGGTCACGACCCTCGAGAACCCGTAATGGCTCATCCACCTGCTTCAGACAGTGACATCACCCTGCAGGAGTGGCTGAACAGAGTGACGGAGTCGGAGAAAGGGATCAAACTGGACTTTAAGAGGTGAGTGGAGTTTAATGTCCGTGACGTCACGGTGGAACACTGAGTTATCGGAAGCCACGGTCCGGGGCGTGACCTCGCCTCCTTTGTTCTGTGTTCCAGTCTGGATGCAGTTGCTCCTTCCATGACTCTGCTGGACGAGGCTCGTTCTCGGCTGAAGGGACCCGTGTGGATCAACGCTGACGTTCTGCCCGGACCTGGAGGTTCCGCAACCCCTCTGGACGCCCAGGCTTTTATACGAGCGGTCGCATTGAAAGGGAAAGATGACGTTCTGTCTCTGGGATGGACCACTGGCTGGAATCCAGATACAGACAATCCAGGTAGAACGTCTGTCTATATTACAATGTAAATCAGGATGCTGAGTGATTATGAAAGGTTAGATGGTTTTTCATTCATTCATTATCTTCCCCTTTATCCTCTATTAGGGTCGCGGTGGGGTTCCCCATGTCAATCCAGGTGAGAACGTTTCAGGCGCTCGGCAGATACACCCAGGACAGGGCGCCGATCCATCGCTGGGCACACACAGGCACACTCTATATGGGGCAATTTGGAGAATTCAATTGACTTGATCCATGTTTTTGGACTTTGGGAGGAAACCGGAGAACCCGGAGGAAACCCACGCGGACACGGGGAGAACATGGAAACTCCACCCAGATGGGGATTCGAACCGGGAATCCCTAGCGCTGAGAGGAGAACATGCTAAACCACTAAGCCACCGTGCCGCCCGTCTTAATTTTTATTGTGCAATTTATTAAAGTATACAAACATTCATTCATCCATTATCTCCCGCTTTATCCTCTATTAGGGTCGCGGGGGGGTTCTCCATGCCCATCCAGGGGAGAACGTTTTGGGCGTTGGGCAGATAGACCCAGGACAGGGCGCCGATCCATCGCTGGGCACACACTCACTCACACACACACACACACACTCTATATGGGGCAATTTGGAGAACTCAATTGACTTGATCCATGTTTATTGAACTGTGGGAGGAAACCGGAGAACCTGGAGGAAATCCACGAGGACACGGGGAGAACATGGAGACTCCACCCAGATGGGGATTCGAACCGGGAATCCCTAGTGCTGAGAGGAGAACGTGCTAAACCACTAAGCCACTGTGCCGGCAGTATACAAACATAAATAATGAAATTGTTATTTTGCAGATGCTTTTTTTTCCCCTCCAATGTTACAGGTAGCACAACTTGATGTTTTGGGGAAAACGTCTAGGGTTTAGGGTCGTGCACAATTTTAAGGGCTTCTTTTAGTTCAAGTTGTGACTCGTTATTAAGGTCTAATTGTTTTATTTGTGTTCTGGTCAGGCGTCTGTGTCTTTTTAAAACACAGGGTAAGGTATTGATATGCGATTCACTTCTAAGGTGAAGAATCTTCTCGACCTCGATGACATCACGTCGACGACTTTCTGAAGTGGTAGAGCTGATCTGAGATCTGTGTTGTTATCCGTAATCTAATCACAGTTACTTTAACACAGTGTTCTTCTCTCATGTCCTTTGGGGTAAAAGGCTACAGCTGGGAGATGGTTCAGCAGATGGAGGCACTGTGTAGGAACCTGACGCAGCCGGTGACCTTTCCAGTGCGAGCGGCGCTTCTTCCCCAGTCGTTCTCTCCATTCCAGTGGCTCCTGCAGCAGTCAGACAGGTGGGACAGGACATCAGCATATCAGTATTCACGGTAGAGGAACCCCATGCCGCATGCCGCACGCTAAAGTGGCCGCTGCAGCTGAACTGTTCAGCGCCTCGGTGATTAGATTCGTGTTGTGTAACGAAAACATTTCATCTAAATGTCTTCGCACCCCGAGTATTGTAATTTGGGATCTTAATCCACTGGAGCACTTGTCTGCCACCGGAATAGAAGCACTTGAGCCGAGAGGTAAATTGGAAATAGGCGGGGGGGGGGTCCTTAATTCCCTGTTCTCCAAATCTAGTGTCCTTCAACAACCCATTTACCCTCAGGTCATGTTTTCAGCAGTGTCAGCGCAGCATCACACTCATGTGATGTTCCATTCCAGAGTCCACGTCCGGATTGCTGTGAAGATGCTCTGAGAGAGAAGTCTCTAAAAATAAGACTCAGGATGAAATGATGTGTAGATCCAGTTTATAACAAATCACAAGTCCCTTCATATCAACCCCTTGTAGAATCTTGGCAGGGGGTCTAGTGACAAACCTGTATTAGGGTTTAACCTCTGATTTAAGTGTTAAACCTCGTAATAATTAACTCTCCTTCAAATAAGTCTGTTGATTCTCTTATTTCTTGAAGGTTTGCAATTCACCTACATAATCTAATCCAGATCTGTTACTGAACCATGTTCTGTGAGCATCTTCATTCATTATTATCTTCCGCTTTATCCTCTATTAGGGTCGCGGGGGGGTTCCCCATGCCCATCCAGGGGAGAACGTCTCAGGCGCTGGGCAGATACACCCAGGACAGGACGCCATTCTATCGCTGGGCACACACTCACTCACTCACTCACTCACGCAGACACACTTTATATGGGGCAATTTGGAGAACTCAGTTGACTTGATTCATGTTTTTGGACTGTGGGAGGAAACCGGAGAACCCAGAGGAAACCCACGCGGACATTGGGAGAACATGGAAACTCCACACAGATGGGGATTCGAACCGGGAATCCCTAGAGCTGAGAGGAGAACATGCTAACCACCATGACCGTAAGCCGGCACTGTAAGCCGCACTGTTGTCTTGGAGCATTTTATTTATTAAAATCTCTCCAAAAACATATTTAATCCCGAAGCATTCTGAGGATTAAAGCACAACATGACAGATTCACTCACTCACCCGGCTGGTAATTACAAACTTTTTATTTACATTTATTAAAAGCAGTCTGAAGAGTTCAGACCTCACCTGTTGAGTAAATTGTTAGTAATGGCGTTGGTGGTTCAGTGGTGGGGGTGTCCGGGTAACGTGACCCTGCGCTCTGATGCCAGCCCTCTGGATTCTTTATCACTTTGAATAAAAGCATTGGCAAAGTGACGATGTTGTGGTCAAAAGCTAATTCACCTTTATTTCAATATCGTCTCTTAAGTTTTCTTTTTTTCTCGTTGCCCTAAGAAATATTTGGCAGGGGCAACTGACCACTGAACTCATGGCTCATTAGTTTGTGTTCTTTCTTCCATATTCAGCTCTTAAGATTATTTTTATTGTATAAATTCTGGTCAACGTCCTAACCATTAAACCAGCACTGTTTTCAGGAACGTCCTCGTGAGCGTGCCGTGGATCTAACGTATGCATGTGCTTCTCAGGTACACGCTGACGGTTTGGACGGGTCAGAATGATTCGCTGAATGTGGAGGACTTGTTGCCCTACCGGCAAAATTTCAGCAAGTCCAGGATCTACTACGATCTGTTGCAATCTCAGATTCTAAGGTTTAAAGGTCTACCCGGCTACGTCTGAAAGACTCCCTGGAGTACCATGCAAAGAAAAAAACGAGGAATTTGTCAGTGTAAAGCTTTAAATTTGATGATAAGGATGCAAATATGTAAGGAGGTTGTATTTGGTACAACCGCAGCTTTGATGTGATCAGCTAAATGCACACTCTACAATTGGGAACATTTACACAATGACCTGTCGGTTTGTAAAGCCAGAGTTCTTTTCATTAAGTTGACCAAAGGACCACAGCTGATGGTTGAATTTAACCCTCGTAACATGAACCTGAATTGTAACTGAATCGATGCTCTTGTGTTTTAAACACAGGTCTTGTTTTTGTATGAATGGCAGCGTTGTGGTCCATGAAACCAAAATAAACAGAATTCCACCTTCGTCCATCCGAGTGAGTTGTGGCCTCACTTCCACATTACTGTCCAAAGAGTTCCTAAGAGTTGGATAAACCCTGAATCTGCTCCGTTTGCATGGAGTGTCGTCTTAACAGAGTCTTCTTGGACTTTTGGTCTTTGGGGAGGCTGGGGGCGCAGGGTACGAACTGCCTTTGGCCAGGCACCAAAGGTAAATTCCCAACCATCTTGGTTCCACTGGCAGAGCCAGTAGAGGTGGCGTTGGTGTTCACTTTAATATCGGGTATGGGTGCGTGAGGATTGAGTGGGGGCAGGTAACCTGGTCGAGTCTGGGAGATATGATCTAAGAGAAGAGCTCCAGAACCCCGGCGCTCCATCATTGCTGGGCTCCTTCGCTGGACGATGGTTTCCAGAGACTCCCTGGAGCCTGAAAGGGTAGAAGATCTACTAAAAACCAGCTTCCTCTTCTCTGTTGTTGCTGTTCCCGCCGCCTGAGCTCCGGCTTTTCCCGTTTCATCCGTGTGCTGACTTCCGAACTGAGGAAGCTGGGAATCGGAGCTGTAGTGGTCCATGCCGATGTTGCGTCGGCGAACCACATTCTGCAGGCTCGACACGGCCAGGTTGGGCAAACAATCCGGGTCTTTGTCCATCGAACTGGCTGCGGATGCTGAGGCTTCTTTGAGGTTGTGGTGAGAGGTGGAATGAGGTAGCGTATCCGCATCGCAGGACATTTTCCTGCTGAACCATTTAGCTTCTTTGATCAGCTCTTTCTCAACCTCATTTGCATGGTCCAAGCCTCTAGGCAGACTGGTGGCATCCATACTTTGATGTCGAGCCACGGGGGGTGCTTTATAGGATAAGCGGCGACGGCTGTTGAAACCAAAAGACAGTTCTTCTTCTGGAGTGATGTCGAGGAGCTCCTCAGTCAGGGATGAGGCCTTGCTTTGCTGTAACAACAGCGATGGAGGAATCTTCAGCCACGGCTCAGAGTGCAGTCTCTGGAGGTGGAGCTTCGCAAAACCAGCAGTTGCTTGCAGTATTGGAGACCCTGGCTTTGAGTGAACAGATGTCGTAGAAGCCATGCCTTGGTTTTCCACTCTGTGTAAAAGGCTGTTCTGAGACTGCATTGATTGGGAGGACAAATTTGGAGGCATGAGTTTTATCTCAGAGGGGGACGTGCAAACATTTGAAGGACAATGCAGCCGGTCCTCTAAATCCGGTGGAGGGGGAACATTCAGGTACTGCTTGGTCATCTGTCTTCCAGATGGGAGTTTATCTGTGGTGATGATGATCACCTCTTTGCCCTTGGCCTTACAAACATCCAGCAATACTTTTAAAGCTTCCTTGTCTCCAGCATTAACGGCATGCACTAGTGCAGAGGAACCAGAGTGGTCCTCCAAACTCAGTTCTGCGCCGCTGGACAGCAGCTGGGTCAGGACCTCCTCTCCAGCTCGCTCGATGCATGCATGCATCAATGCCGTTTTTCCAGACTTGTCCTGGATGTTTGGGTCGGCGCCATTCTCCAGCAGATACCTACAGAACGGATGAAACAGTTACTGGATGTGAGTCCTGGACTTCTGGAGGTTCAGTATTGTCTGGAGGACTGCAGTACAGTCAGTTACCTGATCATCTTGTGTTTGGGGACACTCTGTGCATCGCTGTGGTGAGTCTTACAGGCGATCATGAGCGGCGTCTCTCCTCGCTCATTGCTTTCGTTTATATACGCTCCTCCCTCCAGCAGCAACCGTGTCAGTCGCAAACGGCAAAGATAGACGGCCTTAAGGAGCGAGTTCCCGTCAGTCCACACCTCTGCTGAGTCCTCCATGTTCTCTTCAAAGTTCCACAGAGGCAGGTGGCCAGGATCTTCATGGAAACATGGACTCCTAAAACACGGCTGAGCTGGAGTAGCTGTTAGTGAAGAAGAAAGGTTTCAGATTTTAATTTTTACAATACATTACATTTAGATTTGTTTTAACATCCATTAAATGTCTGTGGTAAGAGACCGTGAACCTTTAAAACTTTATCCTTCATACATATTGGAATATATTTCATAGATTGGGAAAGCCAAAAGGCCAAAAGGACCCTGTGGCTGTTAAGTGCCTCGGTCCAGTTTTGGTCTTAAACCTTGTCTTATATTTAGGGTTTGTAGGGTTTAATATTTTAGCAGTTGATGTTCCTGGCGGCACGGTGGCTTAGTGGTTGGCACGTTCGCCTCTCAGCGCTAGGGATTCCTGGTCCGAATCCCCATCTCGGTGGAGTTTCCATGTTCTCCCCGTGTCCGCGTAGGTTTCCTCCGGGTTCTCCGGTTTCCTCCCACAATCCAAAAACTTGGATCAAGTCAATTGAGTTCTCCAAATTGCCCCATGCAGAGTATGTTTGTGTGAGTGAGTGTGTGCCCAGTGATAGGTTGGCGTCCTGTCCTGGGTGTATCTTCCCAGTGCCCTAAACGTTCTCCCCTGGATGGGCATGGGGAACCCCACCGCGACCCTAATAGAGGATAAAGTGGAAGATAATGAATGAATGAATGAATGAATGTTGTTCCTAAAGTACATGGGAACATTGTGACCGTTTTCTTCTTTCAGCTCGTTCTCATTAGGGGGCGCCACAGCAGAGAAGATCCACATTTTTGACTTGGGAACCTTTACATCATTAGTTGCCCAAACGATTAAGCTGGAAATGGTTTGGTAATTTGCTCTTGGTCTTAGATTTTATTTGTTAGTTGGATTGTCCCCAAACCGTCACTACGTCCTGTACCTGTTATTGTTATTGTACATTAATCCGTACAGTTACCTTAAAATGATCTCTTCACGCTAAAGACGTTATTTATTTTTACATCATTCATTTCTGTTGAAACGACAGACATAAGAAGCCGCCTCACTGCTTTAATCTTTTTTATATAAGCCATCTGGATTCCAAGGCCACTTTTTCCTCAGTTCCCTGTTCACTAAAATTACATTTAATCCTCGTGGGGTGGGGTGTTGAAGGAAGTTACATCCATACTAAAATGTATTGCACGCTTTTTTAATTTTTTTGACCCAGCAGAAATGATCAGACGGCATTTGTTGAGAGTGAAAGGTGGTGAAAAACATGCAGAGTGTCTGAAAAGCTCACACTCCTCCAGCTTTGGCTTACTGATGGACTCTTTTGTGCACTTGGCCTTGTCGTCTCATCTATCAGAGCCAGTCCAGAGTCTTATTCTAATTGAAGAAACATTTTTAGATAAAAGAGAAAGAGGCTCTAAAACGTAGGCTTAGTGTTGTCTTTTTTTTTTTTATCTGGTATGTTTTTGACCACTAAATTCAACTCTATTTCAGGATGTATATAAATTATATGATCAGCATTTATTTAGGCATTTCCAGTTAGGAATACAAGGCAGTTGACAGTAGCGTTTCTACAGAAATGTATCATGTTTAATGAAATGTATTTCACTTGTATTTTCTTTCTTGTTTATTAAAATTGTCCATTGTAACCAGGGGAACAACATTTCAATGTGCAAGTCAAAATGAACTACAAAACTAAATTTTAAATTATATTTATTTAATGTTGGCACACTAACACAACGGCATGAACTTTGTAACTTGTACACATACATTTTAGGATTTTTTTTTTTTATTGTAACTATGATACACGGTTTAAACTCCACGATGCTGGATGGTCCACTTCTCTATGACATGTTCATGAGGATTCTTATTCATTTATATGATTCAACAGTAAGAGAACCATAGGTTGCTGAAACCTCACTGGGTAAAAAAAATGAGAAAAACACCTTGCACAGGTACTCGATCCATCACAGAACAGACATAAGGATAAGGCTTTTCAGTTCTCCTGGACCTGTTTGCTTCAGACTGTAAGAGCACACCAGAGAGCTGCATGGCGCCTCCAGCTGGAAATTTGTTGCAGGGCCTTCTTGGTTTTTCCATGAGGTGACAGTGGTACATTTATGTTTCTTACTTTCTAACATAGCATGATTATGTTTACCTTTTCTAACCTGTGTTCAGTTTGGCCTCTTAGACTGACTACGCATGTCATTAACGCCGTGTGAGGACGTCCTGATTGGCTGGGTTCCAACACATCACCAGCAGGACACCTTGGCTTCGGCAGCTAATGCCACACACCCCCTGGGATGGCATTTATAGTGGCGGTGTGCTTTGTGCACTCTTCTCTCAGCCTTCAATCGCCTCCCCAAACACAGAGAATCCTTAATGAATCCTCGACTCGCCTCTTTCTGTCTGCCTGGTGCTGAAGAGCACCAAACAAACAAGCATCACGTCGTAGATTAGGGCTCTATTGGAAGACAAGTGGAACACCAAACAGGCCACTTGATGCACCTGTGCAGATTGGTGATTCATGCCAGGGTTTTCAACAGATAACATTGTCTCCCACTTGATTTCTTTCTTGTCCAACACCTGCTAAAGGGGGACAAAACTCATGTAGGCCTTTTTCTGTACTGCAAAACCGGGCATGTCAAACGGAGCATCAAAAAGCTAACAAGGCATTGTTTAATGACTGATTTTAAATTACCGATGGACTTTATAGTGTTGGAAATGTGAGCTTTAAAACCTGGATATAAAGGAACTCCATGATTGAGCTTCAAAAAGGTGAACTTTATCAAGACATGGTTTAATAAGTTGGAGATTTTGCAGATTCCCGACCTAAGGCGCTTCAGCTTTAAACTGACAGACCACAGGACGCTTGTACAGTGGTGAAGGTAAACCACTTTTAAACTACAGCATGATTCAAGTATAAAGAAGTTTATTGTAACTGTTAATTCAGGTCTCAATGTGCAAAAGTAACTACATACAGATGCCTATAAAAGTTTTTGGTCAGACACTGTTGTTGGGTGAAAGGAACAAAAATAAATTTAACACACAATAATTATATATATATATATATATATATATATATATATATATATATATATATATACACACACACACATATATATATAAACTTTGTTTTTTACAAAGAAATGTAATATTGTTTTCAGCTAAAGACTTTTTTTTGTTCTTTTAGTAAATTATTACATAAGAATTGTATAATCATAACATTAAAATCTGTCTCATTCTTAGTGATGGGGTCAAGAGAGTCTTATGCAACCATATCTTTGCAACTTTTTTTAAAGATTATACATGTAGTGCATATAGTAATGCAGGAGCCACAAAAATATCCTTCTCCAAACTGTTCTCACAAAGCTCGAAGCACACATTTACACCAGCTGCTGCCTAAGTTTGATTTCAGACTTTTGAATTTAGTAAAAATGAGGAGTGTCTAACTCGAACACGACCAATATCATTAAAAAAGGTGATAAGGAACAATAATTCCATGTGAAATGATTTATTTCTATAAACTTTATACGTGTTGACACTTGGCGGTTTATCTGAAGTGACACTGATTTACATGGTACCACTTGAATGCAGTTTTACAAAATGAATAAAATGAATTTTACACCTGTTCATCCGGTTGAAGGTGGTACCTTAAGTTTTTTTGAAGTGTTTATATAGCATGTGAAATGTTATCAAGCTGATGTATTTTTATAAAGATGAGAGGACGTTTATACGCACAGTGACAGCACTTTGGCTCTTACCTCTGATGCTCTTGCGTCGTTGGGGCTCGCAGGTGTCTCTCACCCCGGCGAACGTTATCCTGTGCGGCACATCTAAAGGGCTGAAGTGTCAACAAATGTGGAATAAATGAGGCAGAGTGCGCGTGATGCTCTGTAAAGCGACAGCAAGTGAGAGTGAACAGGTGCGTGCACTCTCAGGTTCGGCCCCTCAGAGCTGCGCCTGCGCCTGTGAGTGTGTGTGTGTGTGTGTGTGTGTGTGTAAGAGAGAGAGGAAGAGAGAGAGAGGACTCACGCATTACCATGACGGCTGCCTTCGCATATTGAGCGTCAACTAGTTATTATTCTGCTGTGATTGAGGTGAGAGTGTTTGTGGATGGAGACAGCGCTCAGATATTCAACCCCCACAGGCAAGATTGTTCTGTCATGATGTCCCTGAACTGGAGGCCACAGTGACGCGCTGATGTCACCATGACGCGGCTCGTTCGATGTACTATAAACCCGGCGCAGATTGTTTAAAAAAGTTCCAAAACAAGATCCCTGAAAGTTGAAGGAAGACGGGAGATTTCTTTACATGTCTGCATTATTTTGACCCAGGTGAGAATGACCTACACCTGCTGACTGAATCACACTCGCAGAAGAACTTCTCAAGAGAAGTCTCGCTGTGGAGTCAAAGGAGTGTGGACAGCCAATCAAACATAAGAGCTATTGAGACAATTCCATTAAAATCATGATCACGTGTAAAGTTGGAAATGAAAGGAACAGCAATGAAATGGTCAAGTTCTAAAACACAAAAACACTCAAATCCATCCAGAACGTGCTGGCCATACACCTAGGATAGGATTAAAATCCATCAGTGGGCCCATACATACATATACACACACATACATACATTCAT